>QDHC01000419.1:254928-270024 GCA_013186455.1 Papilio dardanus tibullus | reverse complement strand
GTTCCTCAGCGGTGTACCCTAGCAGCTCTGATACCCTGCTGGGAAATTAAAAACAAACAATGTAATTTGATTAATACTAAGTAGACAATATGATCTATATTAGTAAAAAGGCATTCAAGTATAAGCCTACAATCACACAACGCCTTTTAAACGCTCACTTCATTGTGAACACTGCAAATTCGCTCTTGTTAGTTCGACCAACGTTCAAAATGCAACGCTGCGAGATTGACATTTCAAAGGCCTCCGTGTGAACAGTGTTTAACTTCAGCGTTCACATTAAAGCAATTCCCTACAAAGATAGCAAAGCTCTCGATAACAATAACTTCTGAAGAATTGCAAAATACATATTTGTATTATCATAGTTTCTATTACAAGCATTCCTATCATAATATGCATAAATGACAAAGAATATTGATATCATATGTAGATAGCTGTTGCAATAATTATAATACCTGGGTTCGCAATGCGCTATTCGGAAGTCGAAATTGATCCTAGTCACGAACATATCCGACTCCAGTCTTATCTCGTGTACGGATGGCGGTGGTAGGGCGATGGCCAGAGCCACCATACCCAGCAGCGCTGGCGGTGACTTGCGGCTGTGGGAAAACGTGTACTGCGGCCGAAGACGACATAGCATCAGCACCACCTGGAAACAAAAGAACGGTCTTTGAGATAATATAACTACAAAGATAGATACTGAAGTTAGATGCACATAGATGAAGGAAAACATCGTGATGCAACCTGCACATATCGGCGAAGAAATTCAAAGATATGTGTATTCACGCAAAATACGCGCTTGTCGTGGAGTTGCGGAAAATGGAGCCTATCAAGGGTCAAAAACCTTTAACCTTTAGATGCACATACCGAAGGAAGTATTGGTTTTCGTTCACATAAAATACTGTTAGCAAACCCTGCAGTATTCCTTGAAAATGTCTCAACGAGCCTATCAATGGTTTTTTTGTTCATAATACAAGTAACATTTAATAGTACAAAATAGGCCCCGTGAATTAAGTCTTGAAATAAAATTATTAAAAACTTGTTATGAACTTTAAAAGAGGCACGTAGACTAAAACTTTTTAGAGTACTAAAGCATAATCAAAACTTTCAGAGTTCAGAATATAAATTATGGTAATAACGAGTAATACCACTTTAATAATTCAGAAAAGCACGTACACATTTTCAGGTAACAAACTCACGAGGACCTCTGAATTTGGGTAATAAAATACTTGCCCGTGGCATTGCTTGGGTTCGTTGCGCAATTAATGGTACTAATAATTGTCTAAGTCGAAATTCATGCAATTAAGATATAGATAAAGCGAATTACGACTTTATATCGAAATCCGTTTCACTAATTTATTGTTTGTATTAAATGGTAATGTATTGTAATGCCTGTATATTAAACAATACAATAATATATTTGTTAATTGCTTAATATTTCTTTAAAGATTTTGAATTAGTTTTTTTTATTTGTTTTTAAAATATACAATTCGCTTCATTACACGGTATACAAATGTATTTTTTTATACGCATTATTTTTAAAATTTTATATTTAATACGTCTAAATTTCACCATAAATAAAATACACGTACGAAAAACATTTCCATAAAAACATTGCATATAAATAAAAAAAAACAGTACAAAAATAATAAAAATGTCCACAAACGTTTATAAAATAAAAGCTGAATTTACCCCTGGAAACAATCTATTAAGAACAATTTTACGCACCTACTAAGACATTTTCATGTTGAGATATAATCACATTTTATGTTGTAGCACCGAGTTAAGGCAAAAATTATGGGCCATAGACATTGCCTTGGGGCACCCCGCGCGCTGCAATAACTCTCACCCATGATATTTGTGATCTTTACTGGATAAAGATACCGCAATCATTTATTCGCGAGTTACTCCGAATATCTCTATTACATCGCAAAATAATGAATTAACTTATATTTTATTACTAAATGCAACTGAAAATGTGAAGAAAACTCTATTATTGTTATCTATCGGAACTGATAGGTCGTAACTGACTGAACCTGAACCGACCCGACTGAACTGATAGACAAGAACTTTGTAGATTAATTTTAATTTGTTGAAATAAATTATGCTAGCTATGACGTATAGTGATTTATGTAACATTTTAGTAACTAATTTTACACATATTTCGTATCAAGGAGTTAAGAAACATAATGATTATATTTAATCGAATTCTTGTCTCCATTTGATACCCACCCGCCAATTCCCACTCTCTCCGTTTCTGGTCGAATCTCCCTCCGTGTTTCTTGCAACCTATATCGAAAATGAAAATTCAAGGTCCATTTAATTCTCATTCAAACACTAGGTAAGAAGTAAAATATCCAGAAATTTCCAATCTCTTATACGTACAAGTCTAAAGATATTTTTTTCTAAAATTAACGTTATTGTTATAAGAAATGATATTATTGTTCATTTAAAACTGAATGTGTGTAGCCGGGATAAAGTTGACTACTAAAACGACTTATTCGAGGAAACAGAAGAATTTAACACTATTAAAAAGATTAATAGCAACGTCAGATCAATAAGTCACAAAACCTGTAGTAGGTTAAACAATGAATATGACATTTTCTTACCCTATATCCAGAAGATTTGAAGTGGCAACCGCGTTTGGTGAGTGTACTCTTCATCCGGACGCAGAAAGCTCGGTCCATTCCACGGAACAACACCCCGCTTGCCGCGAGAGTCATTTGTGATGACACTGAGAAACAAGACATGTTATGAATACAATTATTTACTAATTATGTTCTACAAATACAATAGAAGCAGTAATGATAAAGTCTATGATAAAAAAAGATGTATGGGAGAGTCCATAACTTGGATAGAGAGAAATAAGATTTGAGAAACATCCTGACGTTTGCAATTGTATTAGCTTCCGTAATGTCGTAATATTTGCTCATATTTATTTTGAAATAGTTAAAAGTTGTGTAATTAATTCTGTCTTTTCGAAACTGTTCTCGCACCCTTATCAAGTCTTTAATTTTAATGTAAAATGTCTTTTTAAAAACTGATCGCAAGAAATTCCTTTCAAGCGAGCGTAAAAAAGCGAGTAATCATTTCAAATTAAACTATGAAGAAGTGATTGATTGGTCGAGTGAGCAGATAATTAAAAGATTCATGGACCCAACGTTGGGTTACAGATCAACATCACGGCTTAATTGATTTTCATTTAGCTACGTAATACTGGGAAAATTATTGATACTTAAACTTCTGAAATCCCTTTACGTCACAATCTAAATTAAAGCTTTAGATTAATTGCCATACTCAGAATCGTTTAACGGGCACCAAGGTGGTAGAGGAGGGGCAGCTGCTCCCCCCTGGAGGATCAAAAAATGTGAAATAGAATGGAAACTTCTTCGATCCCACCACACCTGCACCTAGCCTAAGATCATCCGCTAGCGATGCCCATTCCTTAGTCTTGATATGGTATGAAAAAACTATGCAGAGGAATCCCTCAAATACATTTAATAGTCCTAAACAATTGCTTGTCTTTGTGTGTGTAACAACTATAGGTAAAACCTCTAAATGACCTTCAATTTTATCTTTGAAGGTGACATTGTCTGCAATACAATCTAACTCCAAATTCATTGCCCAAATGGAAGGACTTTGTCGTAGAGTTATTTATTGCTTATGTCATGTTCATGTACGCTTTAATAAATTAACTGAACTATTGAATAATTAAACAATGAACATATTCAAATAAAGTATGTATTTTTTTTAATTTTGCAGACTTTTTTTCATAGATCTAAGTATACTAGATAAGATAAGTTAAATGTAAAGTAATATTTCTCATAATAAATCAATTCTTTAGTGTCTTTGTCATTTTTCGGCTTTAACAAACCCATTTGTTACCAATAGCTAGTTTGGAAATATTTCCCCCGAATGTCGAATGTTTTCCCCAGTCTGTAGTTTGAGTTTAGGGTTGAGAACCACTGTCCTATAAATCAACTAACATAATCACACGGATCTCAATCATTTTATGGTCATCAACACATAATATGCGGTTGTCCGTGCTCCTCTGTTCTCTAGTCCCTTTAACCACGCCAGTCAGTTCACAATAACCCGCTGTCACATCGATTCCTGATTGATTTTTTACTCCATCTAACGTTTTTTCCAACATATCACCGACGTAAATTGAATTCAAGGTTCAAACTGACATCCGTTACAAGAAAAAACGTCACATAAGTTTATGGAGTGTTAGGATCGTGTTTGTTTATGTCAGAAATGAAAAAAATATTTATTGTAACTTGAACATTTTAAAATGCATGCATTTATATCATTACTAATAAGTAAATTCTAGCATGAACAGGATTTAATGGTCTTTGTTTAGTTTTATATTTTGTTTTAGGGTCACATTAACTTTTGTGCGTATCGTTTTAAAACTCGTAGATTTAGATGTTATTTATTATAATTTATAAAGTGTCAAAGAAAGTTGTAGAACAAAAGCGTAAGTGGACAACTCAAGTTAAGAGAAACTTGAGATGGCTGTGAGCAGCACATTATGAAATAATTCCGGTTATACGCAAAAGAAATGCATCAAATAACTAGGTCAAACAACCTTAAGTAGTAGAGAATATCATTTAAGTTTTTTATACACCAAATATGACAAAAACATCGGATTTAATACAACACGATCTACCTATGGCGTTGTATATGTTATAATCGGAAGGATTAAACATATTTAAGACAAATCCAATGACAAAGAAGTTAAATTAACTTCACAAAAAGAAACATTTGGTAAGGTCCACATTCTTTTGCGATTTCGTAATGATAAAACTATTCAAGTACTCGTACTTTTATTTATTGTCAGTCCAAATATTTTTTGTCAATCACAAAGTTTTAATGGAACCAGCATGATTTCTGAAGCAATATCACCTTACAATTCGACTCCCTTAAGTCCATCAGTAAATTGGTCGCAGAATGGCGCCCAAGTTTCAATAACCTTAATAATCTCATTCCCATAGCGGTTAGAAATATTAATCAATAGTATAAAAGTGTGCTTTGACTCCCCATTGACCGTTTCATAAGAAATACGCCGTGAAGTCACTATAATCTAATTTAAATTTGGTATACCACTTATTATTGCCCTCATTCAACAATTCGTTGTACCGAGATATTTTCTGGATCGATATTGTCGTTGATTAAAATAGAAACTGAACTGAAAATGAGAAAACTTTAATTGAATTTAGTACATTTTTTTTGTTGTTTATCAACTTTCATTTGAAATGTACAGTTTGTTTTTTTGTTTCATTCGAAGAAGTGAGATTCAGAACGCATAACGGTTAAAGCTTAACTTCGATTTATAGAAACTTTTGCCCATGACATAGAAAGAGAAGCAGTAAATTAAGATTCCTTTTCTTTCTTTTATTATTTTCACAGCCATTTTATCCATGGTCTTCTAAAAACCGTTATACTAAGTATTCTTAATAATGGCTTTGCACTTCCCAAGAAGTCTCCTATGATCTGATATTTCACTATTATAAGGAACTAACCTCGCAAAGCCGTGAGTACATACATAAAATAAAATGCAGTATAGGGAAAATGCAGTAAGTATTGTGGGTCAATAAACTGGTGGTATGTTTAACCTTGATGTTACAATGCATTTACATTTACTGCATATTTTATTCCTTGAAGTTTTGCTTAATTTAAAAAAAATACTTTAACGAATGAAAAAAATTGACAAAGACACTAAGAAATAATTTACTTATTAAAATGGCAAATGCCTATAGCTGAAGTACACTTACCGTCAGGATTATTGGTACCATGTTGGCTACCTTCCTCGCTTCCCGAGGCAGGGCTGTTGAGTCCGGCGCCTCCTCCCCTGCCGGCTAAGGAAAGACCTAGCTGCTCTGCGATCTCCGCATGGTCGCTTTGGTGAACGTAGTCGAATATGCTGCTACCCGTCATCTCTACCTGGGGAAGATAGTTTATATTAGAAATGCTATGCTTTTGATCTACGTTAAACTCAATCTTTGTTACACTCAGAACACTCAATATTAAATCTCGTTTGAAATAAAATCTGGTCACCAAGTAAATGAATGAATGAAATTAATAAAAGTGTTAGCCAATCTACCATAACCTGTCAACAAAGTTTTATAACAGAGTGATTTAAAACCGCGTCCAATCTAAATTTTCAAACACGGAAATGTTATACAGTCAACAAACTAACAAATCATAACAATCTTAGGAACATGCACGCTATTTCCATCCTTGTTACAATAATATAGTGAACAGAGTTGCTTGATATTTGGAACGGTCAATGCTGCGAAGGCATAGTGTAATTAAGCTGGGCCGTCACGTACTCAGTCATCGTTATGAATGAACAGGCTGTTATCAGACATCGCATAGCAGGTGGCTTCATAGAAATACCAATAAAACTCGGTTGCGACGAGGAAACCAAGAGAACAATAGAAGCTATTGCTACTATGACTGATTTTCTTATAAATCCCAATGATTTGAAAATTGTCTTCGAACTTATATTAACGTACGCTTGGCACAAAGTTATAAACACTAATTTACCGTTAGCTAAAGAGTTTGATAAAGCTAAACGAAAAGCAGTTACTTCTTTTTTGGTGAGTTTATTTACTCTTAATGTGATCGTATCAGTGTAACGACTCTTTTGAGGTGGCTACCAATTCTGAGCGCCAACCATGTTACGATTTCTGATCAAAGCTGAAAATATTTGATGAGTTTTCAGTTTGTTGCCAGGCGACTTTCTTATTGAACCTTTCACGGTATGCAAATGTGGCTTTAAATAAATTTATCAAATATAATTGTGGGACCTTATTAAAGATTCAGTGCGCGCGTATCCGCAGCGGCGAAGCGCATGTGAATGTCCACAAACAATGGTGACGTTACGGTGGTCGCTTCTGAGAAAGATGCTATGGATTTTATGGTGTTTACCGATTCGCTTTGATTTGATGTTACGTTACTGCATGATGAATTGAATAAGCGGCATCATTGATCACGTTCAGGTTGTTTATATTGTTTCCCATTTTATATGCGTTCTACACACAACGAAAGATGAGTGAAAAATTATAATCGATTGTTAATAAATATTTATAGGGCTCATAAGGTCCTAGGTGTGACAAAGATTAAGTGTGATTCTTGCTTTGATTAAAAGCAGACTATTGTGAAAGTGGCACATCTAAAAAGGTTACGTCAGAATCATTTAATAAGCAATGGAAAATGTTCATTATTTTCCAACATTAAGTTCGTAGCATGTAGCGATAACAAATTTTCACGAGAAGGCAAAAACATGTCAATATAAAAAATAAGGTAGCAATTTTCCGATAAAATATGATTTCCTTTTGTCGACGCCATCAGTCTAGGGCCAAAAAAAATGCCAGTAACAGAATTTAATATAGGAGCGTTTCGAGGCTCGCTTATAAGAAAGTTGTATCTTAGGTTATTTACCAGGAAGTTTATATGTATTTTATGCTCACTCACACTGATGTGTTAGACTTATGAGGCTTCATGTGTTAGGTGTTTAGATTTTGGTGTGTGAGTGTTTGGGGGAGTGTGGGTTATGTCCGTATTAGGATGAGGATCACGCGCGCGCCTTGCCCGAGACGTGACTCGCATATCGCATCGTCCCTTTCCCCCTGTGCCCTGTCTCGCTTGCACCACCCTCCAGCCATGTTGGATTTGAGTTTTCCAGTTTTCGGATCTTTTCCCGGCTCCCTTTAATTTCGTAATGTTTAATTTCGTTTTTCTGTCTACGCTGTTTTTTAGCTTATAAAATACTGGAGTTTATTTAGCTCGGGGCTTTAAACGTGTTAGTCGGGTATTCACACCAAGAAAATCTATAGCTTAAGCTGACAATATTAGTTGTATTTTCACTGCGTTCTTCAAAGGTTCTTGCAAAATAATAAACATTTACTTATACATATCTGTTACAATACTGAGGTAGGCTCCGATCGGTGGGGACATATAGTGAGCTGATGATGAGGATGATAAATTGAATAGTGCTAATAAAAAGATATAAAGTTATTTGATATGAAACATAAAATGACGATGAACATTAATGAGCTATTTTAAATAGCAAAGTACAATACACAATACTTGATTTATCATTAAAGTACACGATATGTAATCACCATTAAATTCAAAAGAACCTGCAATGTGATTGTTTCAATCTGGCAAAATGAAGGCATTCTGATCAAATAAGACATAAACACAAACAATAAGGGAAGCACGTTTTTATTTTGCTTCAAATAACAATTTCCAAAAGCTTACTGTCGCTCTCAGGATACTTCTCCTTTTCCTCAGTAAAGCTTTAATCTGATAAATCTACACTAAGTGTCACAGTAATTAACAATGCTACTGTTTTCTTTCCGAGGATTTCCATATCTTCATTACTTGATAGATGAATGGTTACACTACCTTCTTACGTAAAAAAGACATGTAGATACAAAACATTTACAAGACCCTTTCCAGCCCATTTTATAAGCGTCTACCCACGTAGCAGACATAATGCGACACGTGTAGCTTTATCTACGATCAAACCATTACACCGGATGTCTCCAGCGCCGAAAATTTCTGATTAAATCGTACACTACCATGTGAAACTTGGAGCGTGCTTCAATGGACTGCTGTGCTTCGTAGGTTTTACGCCTACGAATTGTAGGCGTCGAGTTAACTATGATACAGTTTTAAACGATTATGTTCGAGATATTATCATTTAAATTGGATTAGGATCTTCGTAGATATGAAGACTACAACAATGAGTTGATGTTACTTGAAAACTTAATGTGAGTTTTAGTTTGGCTGAACAAGAAAATTAATGAGATAGAAAGGCCTTTTAGTTCTTTACTTTACTAATAAGAGAAGAAATAGTATTTTTTAAGGGTTACGTATAATGCAAGTTAAAAAGGCTTGTACTTACTTGTGATAATCCTAAATATATTGAGACAGTTTCAGATATGTACAGAAACCTCCCGTCCGCTGCGACTGAGAGTGCGAAGCCGTCGAGAGACTGTGGACAATGAAAACAAATTATGAAAAAAAACAAAACAAGAAAAGTAAAATAATGAGTAATACTCTGTTAAAAGAAAATATAGTTATTTTACGCTCGGTTGAAGAGTTGACATAACCTCACAAAATCCATGTGTCAGATTGTTGTTTGATAAAACTAGTGCAGCAATTTCTATTCTTTCCTTCTTGCGACTACAGAGGAAGGTTGGTTAGGTACTTATATGTACTATTTTTGTATAAATTCTCGTGATTGATTACTTTACGATTCAGATGATCGTTAAGATTTTCTTGATGACAACTTAACCATGAAACTATATTAGAGTAACAGTTAAAGGTATTGAGATAGATTCAAATTGAACACAGATGTTTGAAGTTCAAGATCAATGGGGCGTCAGTCGGGTAATAGTCGTGAAATTAATAAAAAAAAAGAATAATCCATTGAACAAAAACTGTGCTTACGATCGATTTAATTCTTTTCATGTCCAGTAGGGTTGGCAGATGTACAAAATAAAATATTATTTTTAACTCAATTAAAATTAGCTTTTGCCTGAAACTTCGTGAGGACGGAATTTATGTGCTTTTTTAGATTATGTTCTACACGTGTGTGAAATATCGAGAGCCGACATAACGATTTCAGATACGTAGTAACCAACATTCATTCATCTATGCAACCGCATAATCGTGGTCCAATAATAAACAGTTTTACTTAAATAATTGCAATTTATTTGGTAACGGCTTTTTGATCCTTAATCAGCCAGATTCCAAAGTAGGTTAATTTTCAGTAATAAAGAATTATGTAAACTAATTAATGATTTATTAATATTATTTTATAGTTTTATTGTTAACGTTACTTGAAGCGGAAAACTAATAGCTTCATATCCCGCGTCAATTTTCTACCGACAGCAAAAAAGTTACACAAACAAAACTATTCAACCACGAATAGAACTCGGTTCGAATATTACTTCTAGAAGTGGCATATAATATACTTTAATGACTTTATAATTTGTTGTGTAGTTTGAATCTAAGACTATTCAGTCAAGAAGGTGACATGTCCCTTTATAATTTTGAGTCTTATTCAATAAATTGAAAGTATTACGATTTTTGATGTAATAACATTTTATATTCCTTGAATTTCCACTGCAACATAACCATTAATTTTTTTTATTTCATTTGTTATTGTAAAAAACATGTTGCCTTCTCAATTTTTTTTGCAATAAACGGAGACAACTTATTATCCTCAAAACGTAGTCTTATCTAGTGATTCATAGCTATGTATAATTCATTTTCGTAGCAATAAGAAATATACAATCGGTCACAAGATAGTTAGTGTAAGAAAAACTGGTTTTGCAATAGTTTCTTTTTATCATCGTTAAATTATAATATGTTTTTAGAGTTTAGTAACTTTAATACTTGACCGATCTAATACTTGACCGATGTTCAAACGACTTGAGAATAAAATGGAATACATTTTAAATAAAGATTATGGTAAACTATACTCATATTATAAAAAGAGAAACTTTGTATTTTTGTATATATTGAAATAACTCAAGAACTACTGGGCCGATTTCAAAAAATCTTTCACTCATAGAAAGCTACATTATCCCCGAAAAACATAGGCTATAATTCCACGCGGACAAAGTCGCGAGCAACAGCTAGTTATTAATAAATATGCAATCTACACTTATTTTTTTTACATAACTTAACATTTTCGAGGCAAAGAATTAGTAAATTGCTAATTCAGAAAAACGATCTTAGCTGGGAACTGCTAAAAGTAGGCAGTATGTTCTAACGCCACTCAAATATTTCGTAAGCATCGCTTAAAATCTAAGTGAGTTTAAAATTAAACGAGATCACCGTAATTGGCGTTTAAGCGTCGACTTAGTAAGTAAGTAAAATAAGTAAAATTTCTTATTTTTTATGTTTCAACACCACGAATGTATATGTAATGCAAATACCTAATTTGGTATGAGACCCCTGGTCTATCTTATTTAGTTCCGAGTGTCCATTATCTTATAATCGGTCCTCGTTTATTGCAGTACTTTTTTTTCGAAATAAGGGGGTAAGAGTTCTCACAGCTATCGAGGTCGGGTCAGTCTTTATCAAGTCAAAAAATATAACATTATTCGCAAACAGCGACCTCTTCGCGTTCTTTCATGCGCGTCCTTATTTTTTCCAACAAAACGTACAACTTGTCCCGTAAATACGTTCGTCTAAAGATGAGATTACAAAAAAAAACTACATACAATCGCTCAAGAATCACGTACTGAGGTATTTTCACGCCACAGAATAGAAAACCACAACGGCCACAGTAATACAAAGACAGTGATTGCACAAAATGATAATTTACGTGATCGAATTGTATAATCGATTTTTTAGTATTCAAGTGATATTTAGGTTAACTCTGATGCTTGCGTAGTTTGTCCTTGAACATCAGATTTTACAAAGAAAAAAAAACTAATTTAATACCTATTGATATAACAATGACTCCACTAACTCTTTGTTGTACACTGGAATAGATTTCATTTTACAATGGTGCGCTAAATTACTGCTCAAGTTAACTGAAGTAACTTAATTGTAACTTGCTGATCGATGGAAGAACAACTTGGGATAAGTTAGCGATGATTCTATTTTTTTTAAGTTCTTATATTATAAAAATCACTGTGAATGTTACTTAAATCTTTGTATATTTTGCTTATCAATAACTAAGAAAAAAATTGGTGACATGAAACATGTGAACACACATTCCATAACTGAAGTCAACAAAACATTTGTGTGGAGCAAAACAAAATAAACCTTGTAACCAGGATAGTATTTAAGTCGAGTAGCTAGTAATTTAGTAACTAAACGTGTCCGAACAGCAACACTTTAGTAGAGAATCAACTCTACTAAAATATTGCTGTTAGTAAATCCTTTGTCCGCATACTTGTTACTGAACTAAAATACTATCCTTATACGAACAAGGCTATACAGATAAAAAATGGCGCTTATGATTTTACAAATGCATGAATAATAAAAAAAAGAAACTATTTTTAGTTGATTCATCAACAATATCTTATTATCCACAAGGCTAGACTAGTTCGGTGACGCAAAAACAAATTAACTCGTTCAACAAGCAACAATTCAATTTGACTGTAATTCGAACAACCCTTTTACAACTCTACAACGCATTCGATTAAATTCCGTTATGAAATTTGAGTGAAACCGATAAAAAAAAATATTAAATTGATATTTTGCAACCGCCTTAGTGTGTCGATCTATTGTATGCATACTATTGAGTTTGTAAAAAGCATGAAGTTAGTTCATTATTGGGCAACGGCAAAGTCAAGTTCGATTGTGCTTTGTGACCGGGTCGCCTTGATGACGAAAGTAAACAAACCCAGTTTTAATTATAGTTATGAAATACCACGAAATAATCAGGTTGAAAACATTTGAGCTTAGTTAAAGGATTAATGCCCGTTCTCACCAACCGTAGAAAGAGAAAGATATAGAAGTGGCAATAGCGTATACGGTTGAGAGTCAAAACATGCCTTAGATTACGTCATACGTATGTTGTGTGTGCATCACTTTACGGTTTTAAACCAATAACATCATGTCTCAAGCCTTTGCCTGGGACGTATGAAAAATTTGTTTACCGAAAATACTCTTGGAGCGCCACAATACTATGTGAAACGTCACATTTATTTGGGTCTTATTTCAAGACCCACACAAACAAAATCGCATACCGAGAAAGAGACAAATGATCTATGTCACTGTCTTTGTCACGTTACGTATATTTCGTATAAATGTGTCACAGTCGCTGTCAGTTTGACATATGTCATGTCCCATCTGCCTTTTTTAATCTATATCACCAACGAAACCCTAAAGTCGTTTTAGATAGGTGTATTTTTGCTTAAGGGTCTTCCTAAATATCATACCTAAATTGATTTGATATCTAAAGTGTCACTTAACTGTTGGTGAAAACGAAAAGTAAGTAAGTAAGTAAGTAAAAAAGTAGTGTTAGGTGACATTTAAAATGCATTAAGGGTTACCTAAAATTTAGGGATTGTTGGTGAAAACGGCCATAAGTAACACAGATTATTTTCGTAAATCTTAAAAGTATTTAAAATCCAACCAACTTTGGATGTCTGTGTTTTTAACCGCTGGGCTATAGGAGCCTTATGGATGATGAATTGACCTTATGGTTGATGACTGACCTGGAGTATATGAGTGCCTTGGTGCTGCTCGAACAGATCCATGGCCATTCCCAATGGCGTCCGCCTGTTCTGAGCACCTGCAACAAGTGACATACATCATTTTACAATTAAATTACTTGAAATAGCTAAAAATCGTAAATTATACACTAGAATAAACATTAACTTCAGAAGTAGACTATTAAGCGCCCGAAAAGGTAGTAATAGTTTTGTCTCAATATGAAGCTATCGATAGAAAGAGAGACAATAATATTAACAATTTAGATTTGAAAGAGTTTAATAAGAAAAGCTTAAATAAACCGTACTACCAATACTCTAAATAAGTTCACATTTAAAAAGGTTTAATCTGTTATAGTTAGATGGAACACTACCAAAACCTCTAGCGGGGCTACCCAAAGTGCTTCTCGATTGGCGATATAGCTGATGATATCGACAAAAATGTATAGAACTGACAATGACATGATAAGTCATGTGATTGTCATGTGTGAGATAACGAACGTCATTATCAGTTTCATACAATTTTGACGTTCGCAACAGAATCGCTTCGTAGCGAATGTATTGATTGATATTAGAATTTAAAATAACTATATGTAGATTTCAATGTTGTCTATATTACTCCTTTCTTAGTAAACCTTCTTGGAGATACTATAATAAAATCAAAACAACAGTCATTTCTTGTAAACAGCGAGGACAAAGGGAAGCGTCCTGTCGTAAAGCAGTCAGGAACGTAGTAAGCCAACACCGCGCGATAGCATCGCCGCCGCCTGACACGGTAGCTGCTTTATTGAGACGAGCATCTTCGGTTAAAATTATGTTTTCATTAACAACCACAATGTGGAGAAGAAATGTGATATTATTGAAATTATCAGGAGTCCAAATTCATAATATTTCGTTGCTGTCAAATCTAGAGTAGGTACCTACTGTAGTTGTATGCTGTTCATAATCTACTTTTAAATTGTTACACTATTTATAACGAAAAGAAAATATGGATCAAAAACCTCTTGCTTTCTGTTGGATTGAATAACAACAACGCAATTAGATTTGTAGTTTTATTAATCACCATACAATGGATAAGTGTAAGAAAAACAATAATTACAACATTCGACTATTTCAGCGGGAGCAGCCATGACAGAAGTGACAGCCGAAGAGAAAATAAAAGTATTAAGTTTACTGGCATTGGGTACTTGGCTTTTGAGCCTACACTTTCTCTGAATCAATGCATATTCTGTGCCATTCAGAAGAGTTGTCTACTGTGCTTTTAGTATGGGAAACCTACATGCAAAGAGTAGGTCCTGTACCAAACTCAATGTCTGTCTGTCTATTCTGCAGTCAGTCTCTAATTAGTCCCCTTAATGTGGATTTAGTATGATGAATCTGTACTAAGGAACTCTCTAAGTGATTAACAATTCTGAGTACCTACATTAGTAAACATAATGACATAAGTCAACACTAAAGGTTCATGATTCAAGCGAAAGTGACTGCGAAATGTGATCTAATGACCATTCTGTTAGACTCGTCAGCTTCGTGACCGGGGCGTCGTGACGTCGGTACGGACGGACAAACACACAGACAGGCACGACTAGAGCTGCGCCGCGGCCTCGCCCGCGTACCCTCACGAACTTACGTAAGTGTCATACCGAATGTTCATCGTGTTACGAATGATATCACGTTTTGAAACAGATTTGGACAATTGTCAAGTAGGTCAGATTTGTTTTTTTGTTGACATTGTAACGCGAAATTATACTATTCCGAAACGAGAATCAGCGTTATTACTATTGTACTTTCTACGTTTGGTACTGGTACATTCATAAAATTTAGTCCAAAACACAGAACATCCTTGTTCCTGGTACTTCTTATGATACATCATTTGGTCCAATGAGACCCCTGGTCTATCTTATTT
>QDHC01000419.1:244466-254524 GCA_013186455.1 Papilio dardanus tibullus | reverse complement strand
GCCGAGCCTCTCCTCACGAGAGCCATCGATTCATCGACTAGTTTAAGTAATACCAATAACAAAGAAAGGGATGCTTTTGTTTTAAAAGATTGCGGTTAATTAAGTGCTGTTTTTATTATCACTAAATTACTTACTACAGTATTTGTTTACCATTTAATAGTATAAAATTAAGTCGCATTCTCTGTCCCTATATTAAACCTTTAAAACTACGCAACGGATTTTGATTTAGAGTATTATTACTGTAGTGAGACTTTTATGATTCCCCGTATAGACATAGTTTAATTAGAGAATTTTGAAAGTTAAAAAAAAAGGTTAAAGGGGTTGACCCATGATGGGCTCCATTTTCCGCAACTCCACGACTAGCGCGTATTTTGCGTGAATACACATATCTTTGAATTTCTTCGCCAGTATGTGCAAGTTGGATCACGATGTTTTCCTTCACCTAACAGCGTCGGTAATTTGAAAGTTAAAAAGTATTTGTAAGCTCAAAACACTGGTAAGCGAACTTGTTATCTAACCCGTACTCATGGGTTTAGGACCAAAAGTGTTGATAGGGTGAAAAATATAGTAAAAATCACAGACAGTGGACAGTAATGAATTGTAACTAACCAATTACACGGGCTGATAACCCTTCAACCGCCGACGCGGGGTCGTACCGGCCGAACGGGGATCGATCGTTGGCTGAATAAAAATAGCTACAAAATCCCGGAAAACGATGCTGCATTCGGGACACGTACTGTCAATATAGAATGGCGCAGGGTGATGATTGTGATGCACCGACCGCGGGGACGCACAGAAATGGCGTTCACAAACTCTATATTGAAAATAAAATGTCCACTCTATGAAGTCAATGTCTTCTATATTTTTACTCATAACTATTTAATATTAGTGATTTTTTTAATAATTTATACTCTAAAAACAGAAGAGATGTTTTATCAATAACAGCAGTATATCTGGTGTGCATTTAATTTTAAGAAAATCGATTAAAAAATAATTGAATTTTTCTATCATTCACTTTGATTTTATATCATACTTAATAATTTATATACTTAAGTGCAGACATTTTAAAGCCGGCTACAAACTGAACGTTTGAATATTCAGTTAATTTGAACTGCACAGTCGAACTGTACAGTTCTCAGTTTTGCCTACACACGTCAGTTTTGACTGCGCTGTCGAACTGTACAATTAAAACTGAGCGTTTGTAGCCGGCTTAATAAAAAATATATCATTGAAAACAAAATAGATAAGAATAAAGTAAGAAAAAGATACGTATCCATTTCTCGTGTTGGTCTTAACCCGTGTTGTCGCCGGGTACGGACGAATTTTCCCTTTATTTATTGTTATTTTTCTATTTCGCCGGCAGATGTGCCATTGCATGATTTACGGTGGGCAAGTATTAAGGAAGGTACGAGAATTGTAACTCATGTTCCATTTGGTCAAGGGATAACTACGTTAACTTGCCTACGTGTGTATTTATAGTTATAGGAATATAGCAAAACTGACAGGAGAAAAAACAGACGCAGAATTGGTATAAATAAAGCAAAAATTGATGTACCGGAACTTAAAAGGTTAACAGCGCTAATTTGCTTTATTCCAAAACGAGAATCAGCGTTATTACTGTTGTACTTTCTACGTTTTGTACTGGTACATCCATAAAATTTATTCCAAAATACTGAACATCCTTGTTCATTGTACTTCTTATGATACATAATTTTGTCCAATGAGACCCCTGGTCTTCCTATTTAGTTCCGAGTGTCCTCCAGTATCGTATAATCGACGACTTATTGGTCCTCGTTTGTCGCAGTACTTTATACATTTTTTCGGAATAAGAAGGTTCTAGAGTTCATTAAATTGTACTTTTTCGGTTTTCAAATGGCAAGTGAAATGAAATGCAACATTTTATTTCAACTTAACTCGTAGACAAATTAACTGTTGCTAATATTTTTATGTAACGTCGTTATGTCATGCAATCCAGCTAACAAAAAATACAATAAGCGCCCAATATAACTGTAATTCTTTTTGCATGGAAAATCCACGTTTCGTATAATTTGACAACCTATTTAATTTCATCCGAGCAAGGTTAACAAGAGTCAGTCGCTTCTCAGAAACCTATTGTTGGTTATTTTTCAATCTGCACTGACAATAGTTTTAAAGCACAACTTTGTCGAAATTATAACAAACAAAAAATTGCAAATCATTAAGAGCGTAAGAAATTTTGCACAATTACTTATTGCCTTAATTTGCTTGACGTTATTTATAAGTCAATATTTTTTTATACTGTAATACTTTATTACTATTTTTGCACAAAGTATAGATAACCAATTTAGTAAGTGTTAAGTAAAGGAAAATGAAAGAGGGTTACTTCTAATTTTTTTATATTATAAAGTGGCAAACGAGCAAGCGGCCACCTGGACTCGCTGAAATAGCGAAGCGACCACTGCCCCTAGACATCTGCAATTCCAGATGCGTTGCCTACCTTTATTCTTTGGAGACACACAGCAAGAAGATAATTCCTCTCTGTAAAGATCCCCTCCTCCGGAAAATCCACTTCCTCTTGCCATCATTTCCTTATAGGAAAAGGATAGGAAGGGAAAGTGGATTAAAATTAGCGCTACATAATATATTAATAAATTAACATTTTTCTCCAAATCTAAGACAAATAAAGAAGATACCGTTGATACCCACATTATTAAGTATGTATAATATTCGATATATGCAATTTTTAAATCACGTGTATATTTCAAAACACGTCTTTCTCGTGCGAACATCGGCGCCCTAATGCTATAAATCAACCGTGCTGCCACCAAACGGCAATATGGGGAACGAAACATGTGTTTACCCCGGAGTTAATTTGTCGAATTTATCTCCTTGTCTCCTGTTATTGTATTGAGAAATATTACGTTCCGCTGACTTATGTGGTTATATTTCTGAAGGCATCAACAACGGAAAAAAACTTTCGAGAGGTAATTTACTTGTGTGATTGCATTTTATAGACTACTCTCTAGTATACTCTACCCGCCCCGGCTTCGCATGGGCGCAAATAGGTATAATGCTGATACTAAATACTGCAGCGTTTGCAATGTAAACGCTAAAAATGTGTTAATTTACGACATCATTTTAAAAACCTCTAAATTATCAGTGTTTCTCTATTATTGTGAATGTATTATACATGAAAACCTTCCTTATGAATCACTCTATCTATTAAAAAACCGCATCAAAATCCGTTGCGTTGTTTTAAAGATTCAAGCATATATAGGGACAAATATAAAAAAGCGTTATTGTTTCATACTATGAGAGGATAAAGAAGATGAAAAGCAAAGTCCGATTAGTGAAACATAAATTTACCTTACCTTGACAATTTAATTACATTACTTAAAAAATTTATGATTAATATTTATTTTTAAATATGACGAAAATAATAGATTAACGGCCGAACGTTCCAACTCGACTCAATATTTAAGAGCGTTTTACATGTTAAGTCCACGCTCAGAATCCAAATTTTACAGCGATTTGGTTTAATTTTAGATTTTAAGCGACGCTTACGTAACGAAGTATTTTTAAGTGGTGTTTGAACCGTTGATAGACAATCTACGCAAAATATGTCGTGTTAACTTAACAGTGTTAATTAACCTTGTCAATTATTACCACACGTGACGCATTGTACACTAATTTGACATAATCTGACAGTTATGTTAATTTGATTACATTACATTTACATTAAACTCTAGTTTAATATGAAAACAATGGGTATTATTTTATAAAGAGTTTGCTTATCTTAGTATTATGTAAGGAAAATAATGAGTATTAGAAATAGGCGTTTGTATTTTATAACAGTAAAGTGTTGTAATATTGTAAAATCTGTTTTTTTTTGTAACCGTGTAAGCGCTATTTCTGGAAAACGCGTCGACGGCTTGAGTGCTTTACTCTTGACTTGTAATCTGCAGGTTCCGAGTTCGAATACCGTCATGTACCAATGTGTTTTTCCATTTTAGAATTTCATATGTACATATTTACTAGACGCTGTTACTGTAAAGGAAAACATCGTGATGCAACCTGCACATATCGGCGAAGAAATTCAAAGATATGTGTGAAGTCGACCAAGCCGCACTGGGCCAGCGTGGTTGACTACATCCTAGTAACCGCTTAATGGGTAGGCTCTTAGCCCCTCGGTGGGGACGTATAGTGAGCTGGTGATGATGATGATTTCTGGTATTCATTCACTAGCATATTATTAACAAAACTCCTACAATAATTGAAACAAAAGGTTAATAAATAGGAAAGATGATACATTGTATTCAACTTATTATACATTATTGTACATTACTATTTATTACTTTGCTTAGCATATATCGATACAATCATTGTTGCATTTACCATACATTAGATTATAATATGTCTATGTAATTAAGATAGATGACTATTTAATTGTTATCAATAAAGATCTAAACAAACTATCTATTTACTTAATGATTAATGTATTTTAATGAATGTTTACTAAAGGAAACTTTCCATATCCTTACCCTTTTCCTTATCCTTACATAGTATAAAACAATAATGATTTTTATGTTTGTCACTATATATGCTTGAATCTTTAAACTACGCAATGGATTTTAATGTTTTTTTAATAGATAGAGTGATTCATAAGGAAGGTTTTCATGTGTAATACATTCACAATATAGTAGAGTGACACTGATAATTTAGAGGTTTTTAATATGGTGTCGTATATTAACACATTCTTTAGTACACTGCAAACATTATACCGATTTGCACCCGTGCGAAGCCGGGGCGGTTCGCTAGTTACTTTATAAAGAAAAGTAGCCATAGTATGTATTTAATAGGATCATCACCTGATGATGACTCACTATACGTCCTCACCGAGTGGCGCGGAGGCTACCCTAAGCGGGTGACTAGGCCATAGTCAACCATGCTGGCCCTGTAAATATGTGCATATGAAATTCGAAAATGGAAAAACACATTGGTACAGCAGGATTTGAACAAGGGACCTGCAGATTACAAGTCGAGAACTAAACCTCTGAACCATCGACGCCCATTTAATAGGATAAATATGTGTGAAGATTGCTTTTGTTTGTTAAAATCAAGAATTTTATACACAAACTTCGCTAATTAACTTCCAGAAGCTTACATTTGGTATGGAAATATTAAAATGTGATAAATAAATATTCTATTGTTGTCTAAAATTACTAATATCGTATTTACAAGATGGAAATTAACTAAATAACATTGATAGATACTAAAACATCTGTCAATTGCGTCTAGCGGCAAAGCCCGTTAAATAAATAATAAAAACAAACTGTCAAATATATTCTTTTTGGCCGAAATTCCCAATAATAAATACATGATAATTTAATTGTAAACGTAGCACATACTCGTAGCAAAGCCTCGAACACAAACATCAATTAAATATCCAGACCAGAATTTGTCAAACGAACCCCAACATAATTTGAATAAAGCAAGCGAGTCACGTTCGCCAAATAAGCAGCACTAACAAGCGGCATATCGCTTGCACTGATTGTTAATTGATTAGATTAAAAATTTTGGCCCAATTCGTCCTCCATTGTCCCCGCGGTATCCGAGCTCCGCCCTTCTTACTTAATTAAACTTTTTAATAGCGATCTCTTTTACAATTTACATGTTGACAGTTGTATTATTTGATAATCCTGTTATACTTACGTTTATTGTATATTCAGTAGGTATAACAGTTTCTTTGGTTTTTGTAGTTCAATATTACGTCATGGAAATGGTTGTTTTGCATTGTAATAACATGTATAAATACAATAATTATATAAGTCCTTTTATTAACAATTCACTTGTTAGCTAATTTATTGATAAGCTGGCTACAAACGGTCAGTTTTAACTGTACAGTTCGACGGTGCAGTTCAAATTGACGAGCGTACGTCAGTTTTCACTGTAAAGTCGAATGATACGGTTAAAACTAGGCATCTAGAACTGAACGTTTGTCATCAACATCACCAGGTCACTATACGACCCCACCGAAGGGCGCGGAGCCTTCCCCTTAAGGGGTGACTTTTGTAGTCGACTTTAAACACCAACAAGATATATGTCTATCAAAGTTTGATCTGCCTTAAAATGAATGATTAGCTGAACAACAACGCTTTCATAATGACGCCTACGTGAAGCCCGATAGATATTACAAAATTCATAACTTTACTAATAGATTCTTGTAACATAAAAATCGAGTAACATCGTTTAGTTTAAGCTACAACTGCTGTTTCAAGCTATATTCGTAAAATATTCAAATAAAATTGACAACAATAAAATACAAGTGGGGAGAAGCGATATCTGGTTAAAACGGAGGTAAATTTTGAACTTTCAAACGCACTCACGTACGCTATAAAGACTTTGTTTAGAGGATTTCAAAATACGCATCGATATTTTGTATGTCCCCTTAGAGATTGATAGTCGAGTGCAATATGATTGCAATGTACTTGCTCGTAGTAAAGATTTAAAGTCATTTAACTAAATTATTTCAAATGTAACGAATAAATTTAACAAAGACTTAACTAAGTGTTCATGTAATTTATGATATTGGAAACCGTATATGGTAAAATAAGATTAGGCCTAAAACTCTAAAACACATTCTGCTTGAAAAAGTTGACTTATTAAGTACATGTGAACTTATTTAAAGCCAGCTAAAGACGCTCAGTTTTAACTGCACAGTCGAACTGTACAATAAAATATGTGCAGTTAATCCTGTACGTCTATAGCCGGCTTTAAAGATCCATTCGCTTTTTATACTTCTACGAGTAAAATTACAATAACAGCTAAATAGTTTTATAGAAATTCGCGGTTACTTTTTATACACATGGCTATTAAATAACAGTGGTAAAGCCCGCTTTAACAACGTCGCACGAATTGGCCGGCTCGCCCGGTGAAATACCACGGCCACACAGGCGTGAAATAGAAGTACGAGTGTGGTGCTGGAGGCCTAATTTTGGTCCACTTTCCCTTCCTATCCTTTCTTAAAAGGAAATGATGGGAAGGAGAAGTGGATTGGCGGGGGAGGGGACACATAGGAAGAGGCGTTATCCTCTTGCTGTGCGTCTCCTCCTCTGTAGATTAAAAGTAGGCAACGCATCTGCAATTGCAGATATCTATGGGCAGCGGTCGCTTCGCTTTTTCAGCGAATCCTGGTGACCGCTTGCTCGTTTGCCGCTTTGTAATATAAAAAAAGTTCATAAAACACTGCGAAAAACAGAAATGTTTATTTTAACGTGTATATGTTGGTTGGAGAGCTTTAAATTGAGTTAAAATGACAGCGGCGTGCGTAGTGATTCACCCCGTGGTCGCATTAGCCGCATTAGGGGTCTGAAATTGGATTTGTTCGCGGGACGTTTTATTGGTACACTTGTTACGCATTTACTAACAGTGTGTGTGTTAAAAAAAGCTCTTTTGTCGAGCACAAGGACTACGGTAGACTTCTGCATTTATTTCTGTGCGAATGATTTATTTTTGCTGTAGATTTATGGGTAAAATAAGCGCTTGTTTTATTATGCTATAAAATATACAGTCAAACCTGGACAAGCGAGAAACCTCTATAAGCGAGAAACCTCTATAAGCGAGAAACCTCTATAAGCGAGAAACCTCTATAAGCGAGAAACCACTATAAGCGAGAAACCTCTATAGGCGAGAAACCTCTATAAGCGAGACAAATGTCGCGGTTCCTTGGACTGTCACTTATTCACGTTCAACTGTATTCCTTCATAATTGCGTTTGCTTTGTTTTTTGCGCTCAAATATATTTAAAATGAGATTATTTATGCCTTGTCGGGGTATGCATTTAATGTGAAAATTCATATTTAATCTATGTAAATAGATATGCATATCTATTACGATTAAGATGTACGTCGGAATGTTTAATCATGCAAAATACCGCAGAGATAATTATTAAGCGATAACTTTTGCGATATTACGTAATGTAAGTAAAACCACATAAACAACTTAGTTATCTTGTTTATTAAAATAATATGACTTTATATAGCTTATAACCAAACGTAAAGAAAAATTATTTTTTTTTAGTTTTCATTTAATCATTACTTGTAATATTGACGCTCTTAAGTGAAGGAAAACGTGAAACCTGCACATATCGGCGAAGAAATTCAAAGATATGTGTATTCACGCAAAATACGCGCTAGTCGTGGAGTTGCGGAAAATGGAGCCCATCATGGGTCGAAACCTTTAACCTTTTTTTTATTGCTAGCATCCCTAGCGTTAGTTGACGAAACAGGAAAAAATGATAGGCCTTTGTTAATACACGAAACGCATACAAAAACCAATACGGATTCTATTAAGTGACAAGATGAGTCATGTTTACTAAAAGAACTGTGTTTCCCTATCATTTATGCTATTTTCACACGAGGACGGAAGTGACACAGAGCAGTAAAATAGTGCAGTACTGACATTGCCGTTCGATATCTCACACGTGACAATGACATGATTTTATCGAATTTTAATGTCAGTTTCGTACATTTTAGTCGATTCCATCAGCGATAACGCCGATCGAAAAATACTTTGGGTAGGCCCGGAGGGTGGATGGAATGGATAGGTTTTTGTTGAAACGACAGCTTTTGTTTCGTTTCCGTTGATATTGCTGACAAGTAATTTTGTCTCTATGAGGAAATATTTTAAATAAAAGCGTCGCTTCCAACGGCAACCATCAGTGGCATAGTGGTGAAAATTAAAGAATAAATCCATTTATAGAGGTCAGTGGTTCAGACAACAGTACTGCATTATCTACTGCTCTATGTTACAGTTCTGTCCTCGTGTGTAACTAGCATAAGGTAATTTATTTATTTGAGGCGTCGCGGTGAATCAGTCCCTGAGGTTCATTTATTTGCGCGCACGCCTCGCTTGTCAATATTTGTGATTTGCCTCGCGGCATACTAGTTTTTTATTGATAAACGGTTTCATTTTGCTTTTAAAAATATGTCCTTTCTAAATCTTATAAGATTCTAATAATTTGATAATCTTATTTGTCATTTTTTTACGTTCAATATAAGTTTTTAAAATACTAATCGATAATGAAAAAAAGAATAAAAAGTTTGTCATTTTTATTAGTTAAAATTGCATTAAGGTCGGTGACAAAACTAATATTATAGAAGCTGTAAATTAAATTAATATCCCAAGTTAAGCTTTTTTAATTTTGCACTATATTTGTCATTAATTTTAGTAGCAATTGATTATTGTATTATTACTTTAGCTTCTATTCTTAAAGAACAATATTATTACGAATGCTTTAACAACTATATTCATAGTCATAGTTATATCTATACAAAGTTGTTTCGCTGTCTGTACGAGGGTACGTAACTCTGTTAACGTCGACAATGACTTGACGAAGGCAAATCAGATTTGAGAACCCTCCCGGTTATTTTAAACCTACTCAGTCATTTTGCATAGTTTTAAAAGGGGCGCGTTTGTGGGCATTTCTGTAAACTAATTCTATGGATTGTTGGAATTAAATTTCATTAAACATAACCCACAATTTTATTTATTTTAATATATATAAAAAGTACTAGAAGAAAACATGTTTTGATACCAAAGTTTACTTAAAGCTGTTTATAGGTTGGTAAGTACTTAAAAGATTTGCTTTGTAAAGTTTAATCAGATTACTAAATAACTAGCTGTTGTGCGCGACTTCGTCCGCTAGGAATTGAATAATATAGCCTATGTTACTAGGGGATAATATAGCTTTTTAATGATGAAAAAATTTTTGAAATCGGTCCAGTAGTTCTTGAGTTATTTCAATACAAACAAAAATACAAAGTTTCTCTCTTTATAATATTAGTATAGATTTGAAAAAATATTTGCTAAACAGAAACACAAAGCTTATTGGCGATTTAAGTAGTGTGCATGACAACCTCATTGTCACTTCGTAAAGTCAAAAATATTGCTGATTTTAAAGTATTGTGTAAATTTTCTTCGGTATATGTAAATAGCTTCTTAATAACTATAGGTAAGGTAAGGTTCGACCCATGATGGGCTCCATTTTCCGCAACTCCACGACTAGCGCGTATTTTGCGC
>QDHC01000419.1:224332-235367 GCA_013186455.1 Papilio dardanus tibullus | reverse complement strand
GAGGTCAAAGAAAGTGCCTCACTTTTAGGCATCGAGTGTTCCATCTACAGTATAATATACCTTTGGTGTTAAAGTTTCTTTTGTGAACGAAGTCAAGAAACCGATCAAAATTGCATTTAGATTCGACTTAGACTTCAAAACTCAATTGTGTCTAAATCTAGATGCTTCATGATTTATATAATAAGGTGCGGGCGGACAAACAATAGTTGTAAAGTCTTGATTTTTATCTCAAACTCATAAACGCTTATTTTTACAGAAATAAAAAAGATAATAAATTTCATTGCGTCATTCAAAAAACGTTTCTCGAAAAACATAGAAGTTATGTGTAGTGTAATGAACAAGCTACTGCCAGCTTTGTCTTACTTTCTCGAAGTTTTCTTTGACTCTGTCATAATGTTAATAAACCACCGACGAATTCCACGAAAGTATAAAAAGTTGACAAAATTTTGAAGATTTAGAAAAATCCTTAATTTTTTTGTAACATAGATGCCTTAATGTTGCTATTAATTAAACAAAAATAAAGATAAAATGCGTATGTGCAACTTTGCTAGTATTTCGGTGCAAAAATAAAATACATCTCATTTGGATTGCCCCGTCCGGTCCGGGGTCCCAAAGGGCCGGACGATTTGTACGCTGCCAAATTGCGAGCTCTTTAGAAAAGCTTTAATAATCACGTCATATCCAATTTTCCCTTCAAACGCATTCCGAATACCGAATAGGTGTAAAAATAGGCGTTCTGATAAATGCTACATTTGTTATTTTATATAGAAAATAAAAAAACAGATTTTTATTTTATAAAAGTCAGTTTGCAAATCAAGAAATTGCATATTTTATTTCTAACTAGCTGTTGTACGCGTCTTCTTCCGCGTGGAATTAAATAATATAGCCTATGCTACTCGGGGATAATATAGCTTTCTAATGGTGAAAGAATTTTTGAAATCGGTCTGGTAGTTCTTGAGTTATTTCAATGCATACAAAAATATAAAATTACAAAGTTTCTCTCTTTATAACATTAGTATAGATATCGCTTTTCTTTCAAAATGTTTCTTTTGAAATGTTAAGAAAATAGTTGAATTTAAAAGAATATTATATTTTTTATTACAAGTATTTATCTATTTAACAGCATCATAACAATTGATCAGTTTACTTATTAAAATAATATAGTATAGTTATAATTTTACTCAGTACTAAGAAATGATCGAATTAAACTCATGCAAAAGTCGAGTGCAATCCTACTAGGACATAATTAGCATGTTCGTGTGATGATGATAGTGATATCTAAATGAGGCAATGAAAAGTCCTTTAATCAATTTATTTCGAATAATCAAAAATAATTGTTACAACCAGCACGTAGCAGCATTCGTCATCGGTTATTTAAAAAAACAAAGAGCTGAATGGAACACGTGTGTTAAGGATTTTACGACTGGTGTTAATTGAAATAATATACATTCATTTAATATGTTTGCACATAAGTTGTTATTGGACATGTAATCAGTTTATTCATATACCTAATATGTAAAATTCTTCACCACGAAGACAACGGTGGACATTTTTAAAGATGCACTTCTTAAAGCATTATTCCTATATTTTTCAATTTACATCAGAATAATATTAGGCATAGATATCAATTTCTATCTTTAACAACGATATTAACCAATGTAAATTATATGGTACTAAAAACTAAATAAGTAGTAATTGATAAAGCCGTTGTAAATATGCTCAAGTCATTTTCTATTTTAAGTAAGTTGTCGAACTATGTCGTATAATTTTATACAATAAATGATTTCCTTATTTGCATTCAAATATGATGACGTCACATGTCCACGATCATACGCGATAAAAAATGACCAATGTACGGTTTAGTCGTGACTAATGGTACACTGTCAGCTAGTAAATTGCCTGTCGAAATCGCGACGATGGCGGGAAAATTGTTTCATTCATAAATGCAATAGGTGGGATTTGTGTATGGCTTTCTGATGAAAATAGTCACGGGGTCTTGCCCCATCTGCTGGGTCAATGTTACAACGAATATTTGTTAGGATTACCGGCGGACGTGGATTTCTTTCGATTATCATATCCATTTTTTTTTTGCTTTTTCTCCCCTCATATTGTTGCAGGTTTTTTTAAACATTCAAGCGGTCAGTGTTTTCTTCTAGTTAAATCTAATCTAGTTATTTAGTGACCAGCTCTAAATGTGAAAGACAGATTTACATATTTTTTAATTTACATTCTTGGAATATTATTCAATAGATACGGAACCTTCATCAAATATCATCCAAAGATATTTTAACAAAAGATATTTAGTAAATTTCAAAAATATATTTTAAATTCCCCCGCTCAGTGCAAACATGTCTACGTTCTCCGAGTGAATTCGATCTAAATTGATAAAACTACCGTCACTAGAATTAGCAATACAAAGAGAAAATATCGTGCCTGCATTCGCTGCCAATTGAATGGAGAAGGAAATAATAGTTATTTGCAATAATCGTCTGAAGGGACGGGTGATTGCGCTTCGGGCGGGAGCGTTTTTCTCGTCCTACCCTCACAAGCTCACTATAGCACCGGTCTGGTAGACGCTAGTTAGGGTAATGTAATTCTAGTGGCCGTTTCTTGGCATCGATTGTTATGGTTTCAATTATTACCTTATTTATAGTGATAAAATCAAAATATAACAGACACTTGGATAGAAGTTATTTGAGCAACAGTTAATCAGATATTTGTGTTCATATTTCTTTAATTTGAAAATTTTTTTTAGAAGCTAGAGTTAATAAAATTGGTGTTAAAACGTTTGTTTTCATTTGCTCTTTGTTATTTTCTAATAAATTTACTGTTGTAGCTTTTGCCTTACTATGATATAAACGAATCTCTCTCGGACCTAACCACGTTTTATTAAACCTTTCGATATAACCCAATCTACTTCCATTCAACCCTAAAAGAAGGAATTAAAACAACACAAGGGTCCGTACAAAGTTCTCTGATGAGGTAAAGGGGGGAATAATGCATCATTTTCGGGACACTTCATCCGCAGTTAATCCGCACTGACCGGGCCCCTGATCGATTGTTGTCACCCTATCGTTCAATTTATATAGGAATGTCTATTAAACTACGAATAGACGAAATAAATTGGAACACTGGAGTCACACGGTCAAATGTTGTTTTATTTTATCCAAAAGATGGGATATTCTAGCATTTTTCCTTATCCTTATCCTTACATAGTATAAAACAATAACGCTTTTTCATGTTTGTCCCTATATATGCTTGAATTTTTAAAACTACGCAACGGATTTTGATGCGGTTTTTAAATAGATAGAGTGATTCATAAGGAAGGTTTCATGTATAATACATTCACAATATAGTAGAGCAACACTGATAATTTAGAGGTAACACATTTTTAGCGCTTAAATTGCAAACGCTGCAGTATTTAGTCTCAGCATTATACCGATGTGCACCCGTGCGAAGCCGGGGCGGGTCGCTAATTTAGTTATAATTAAGAAATACAGCTACAAAATATTTAAAAATTGAAATAACAACTCCCACCAAAATAATTTCCAGCCCCAGACTTCGTATCATAAATATAATCTTAATAATGAGACCATGAAGGTTTAATGTACACCGCTAAACGTTTCCACAGATTAAAAACTCATGTCTTTTAAACCGCGCCATTTTTTTCTTACAGTATAAAGATGGCCGCCCAGATAGTAACTGCATTCCACGATATTCTCATTGTTGTAACGATTTTAGTTTTAAAAATATAAAACAAAAGACTTTATTTAATCTGTGTGTAATAAAACTTCAACAAACTTTATGTTAAGCTTTATTGTTGCATAGATTCAAAATTACTACTGATGTAACTTTTTGTGGTTAATATTTAATACGCTTTTTGCTTTTAAAACACGTTCTTTTTTATATTAAAAGGGGGCAAACGAGCAGTGGATCGCCTAAGTTAGTTAGTTTAGTTCTAAAATATCATTTCAGTACATTTCAAATTCGTTTTTATAATAACATTGTGGTTCGACTCATGGATGGGCTTCATTTTCCGCAACTCCACGACTAGCGTGTATTTTGCGTAACTTCACACATATCTTTGAATATTTTCGCCGATATGTGCAGGTGGCATCACGATTCACGATGTTTTCGTTCATTAAGAGCGTCGGGTAAAAACATTATAAACAGTTCGAAAAAAGTATCAATTTAAAACAGCTATAGAAACCACAGTCATAATCGATTGATCAAATCGATTTTGGTTTTATTTCGATCGTACTTAATCATTACTTACCGATGTAATTCACGGGAATCGATCCCGAAACCTCAATATCCTATACTTTAAACATTTATACGGATTATTTCATATATCGAAAACAAAAGACGATCCCTCACAGAAAATTACATCGATTAACAAAACAATAAAGATAAAAAAGATAAAAATAAAGATAATATTAACTAGCAGTCTCCCGCAACTCCGTCCGCGCGGATAAAAAACATCAAATATATGTTCTTCAAGTCTGTGTTCTACATCTATGAAAAGATTCTTCCAGACCGTTTCGGCCACACTGGAGCTTCGAACAAACATCTCTCGGTAAGTTTCGCATTTATAACACAGTCAAACTTGGATAAGCGAGACCTGGATAAGTAAGCAACTTCTATAAGCAAGAGTAATTCTCTGGTCCCGACGAGCAACCTCCATCCGGGAAACTCAGTTTGGAGACGACCTCTATAGCGAGACAAATATCGCGGTCCCTTGTACTCTTCCTTATCCAAGACTGTATTAGTAAGATGCCTCTTGATTTGGAATAGTTAAAAAAGTGTCGTAGTAATATATTTAGATATTTAATCGTAGTTATTTTCTATCTTTTGACACCCGAACCGTTTGTCTGATCGATGGTCAACTTTGTAAAAAACTAGAATGTATAGAGGGCGCGACGAATCGTCGTGACTTAGCGTTTGCTCGCTGATTGAAGCTGACTACTGTCATATACGGGATGTTAATTTTTTCTTACACATTATTATTGTTTTAATTTTACTAGATTATGTTTCTTGCAAAACTTTAATGTCTCTACTCGTAGACACTAAGCTGATATAATAAGGTGTGATAGCATTATTTTGAAAGTTATTTAATAATCATAGACATTTTTTTATTTTTAAATTTACAATGTTTTTTATATTGATTGAAATTGGTTAATTTGAAATTATTACTTTTAGTAATAATATGAACATCCTGTACATCTAACAGTAGCAAGAACACAAAGCAAAACGTAATAGATCCATATATTCAAAAAAGGGCCGCCTATCGTCTCTAAGACTAGATAATTTTCATCTCTATAATCACTTCAACACTTGTATTACCAACGAATAAGACTTAAAATCGCGTGATTATTAGTTATCAAATCGCAAATAGCTTAGTTTTCAATTGATAGAAGACCCAAATAATTTCTTTCCGATTATTTGTAGGTTGGTATTAGTTGTGGCAACATAACAGAGTTCCGGATGTTGATATTAACTTTTTTACTCAGAATAATCTTAGCTTTTTCTGTTTCTGCCTATATCTAATTTACGGTTATTTACCTGATTCATTTATTTTTATCTTCGAAAATTTTGATTACTGTAAATATTATGAAGATTATAGAAAAGCTTGCTAAATTTAATTTTAGTGGATGAAATCGTGTTTTAAAAATAAAAATAAAAATGAAACAAACTTTACACATAAGCTCTCAATTGATTAAAATTCTAATATACGTTAATTATAAATGTATGACGAACAAAATTGAATTTATTTAAAGTAAGCCGTGAAGCTTTTTGTTACAACAAAGTTCATTTACGTTTGTTCAATTACTGTTAAAAAAAGATTAAGTTGGTCTTAAGTTTTTGCAGTAGAACTTTTTGTCTGTTTAGTATGGCTTTTATTTTTTAATTTCGTAATTAGGAAGTCTATTGGTAAAGGAATTGAATACTCTTTTCTCATTAAAATTAGATGGAGATGTACGTAGAAAAAGTTATCAAATTATTGGTCTGATTGTAATGTTAAGACGATAGGTGAATATATATTGTTTTTTAATATTGATTCGATGTTATATAAATATGAACAAATTAAGGACAAAAACAATTGTAATATTATGCTTTGGTTATATTTTTTCGTTTATTCTTTCGATTCACTAGTTCTGAGTTTAAAAAATAACAAGTTCAAAATGGACTTCGATATGTCAAGACTCCCGTGGAAAATGATTGTATAAAAATATGCACATGGTTTTATAGCTAAGTTAGGGTGGTTTACTAAGAAATCCATATCAATTAAACCTCTAAGCAACAGTTTAAGCGACTAATAATATAACATGTTATTCTACATAAAACCTCTAATTGCAGTGTCGTTATACAAAAAAGTAGCTGAATTCGTAGCTTTTTTTCGAACGACTCGATTGCGGTTTGGTAGTTTTTGTGAGCTCAGGTGTACCGATTGAATTCTGCTTTTGTACGACTAAATATCGACTTCTTTGTAACTGCTTGATGGGTTAACTTTGTTTCCTTTAAAATATCGAACAGCTGTTACTATCTGCTAGATAGATACCAAAATGAAAGTATACTTGGAATATTACATTTCTAACCGACTTCCAACAAAAGGATGTTATATTTTGTCTGATAAGTGAAGTATGCAAACCCTATTTCTTTTACCGAATCATCATCATCATCACTTGCTCACTATACGTCCTCACCGTGGGGTGCGAAGCCTACCCTAAGGGGTAACTAGGCCATAGTCTACCAAGCTGGCCCAGTACGGGTTGGTCGACGTCACACATATCATTGAATCACTTCGCCGATATGTGCAGGTTGCATCACGATGTTTTCCTTCACTGTAAGACCGTCGTCAATATGTACATATGAAATTCGAAAAACACATTACTATATGGCGGGATTCGAACTCAGGACCTGCAGATTACAAATCAAGAGCTAAATCCCTAAGCCACCGACGACGACGACTCTTCTTTACCGAATAACTAAATAAAATAATGTCAATTACTAAGTGATTACAAAAAACCCAATGGAAAAGACTTAAACTGGAAACATAACGTTTACAATTTCCATCTTGTTTTTAACATCGGCTAATGGCTATGCGCACTTAATGAATTTTAATTGTATTTCGCAAGAACCCGCCTATCTGACAGTATAATTGTCTAGCATTTTAATTACAATTAATCAAACACTTCAATGCGTTTTCTAGTGATATTTGCATTTCGAAAGCCTAGACTAGTCTAGACATATAGAATGTTCGAGAAAATACTAAACTCAGCCGGAAAACATCAAACAGTATATTTTGTTTATTTTAATTTTATTGGAAACAATGGCGCTCTCTTGTGTTGGAGGCCGAGACCCACTTTGGGTCGTTGCGCCAGCGCAGTAAGTAAGTATGTGAACCAATAACAGTGACGTTTTTCTTATAATTAACTTCGATTTTCATATTAGTAGTAGTATGGGCTATGTTCCCGCGACTCCATGACTCCAGTATTTTGCGTGAGGGCAGGTCTTGGATCACTCCAGCCAACCCAGCTCTCCAAAGAACCCTAGCAACCCTTTTATGATGCTGGTGATCTCTGCGTATTAAGGTTATTCTAAACTTTGGAGATAAGATTAACGTTAAGATGTACTACGATATTTTGTAAGGTGAATAAAAAAGTTAGGAACATGCACTGCGTAGTCAGTTGTTTAAGCCGGTTGTTAACATTGAGTCAATGTATCAACTTGTATCTAATCTTAGTGAACAATAACATCTCAAATTCCAGTCTTTGTCCGTACATACGTAGTCGTGTTACAATTGGTCACGCCTTTTATTTTTCAATCAAAATATTTTACACAACGGATGTGGGGATTCGATTTTTTTTTATCTCATTCTAAAAGCTTTCGATGGGGAAATTTTAATGAGGTGTGAAAGGGTTCTTGTCTCATGATTGAGTCAAAAGGATAGTTTTTGTTTAGCCTGGACTATGGATAAAAAAGTCAAACTCTTAAGCGAAGTAAAGGATGGAGAAAAAAATCAATTTCATTCGATAAATGCTCTTTATAAACATAGTAAACAATCTAACTATTCTTACAGAAATCATAGGCATATTTCAATGCAAAACTAGTTGTTGCACATGGCTTCGTATGTGTGTTCAATAAGTTAATAGGTACTCTATACCCATTTCTGTAGCCTTGATAGTTTGTGGTCCAAATATGATGATTAGGACGTAAAATCGAAAGAGAACAATGCATTTACGTACAAAAAAAAATAAATTGAATGTTTTATTTAAATCAAGACTCTAACCTAGTTTAAAACTTTAGTAATTTCGTTTGAAGTGGTCAAGTAAAGAGATATACTAAAAAATGTTCTGACAGGTTTTATGACGCAAACCATGTCTGTCAATGAAACTGGTATACGTAGGCATGGTTAGGCAATGGTGGAATAAAAATATTATTACGCTATACTGAGATTAACATTAGGAAGTTATTTTAAATTACCAGTTTTTTATTGTTTAACTACAATTTATTGAGTTAACGTCAAATAAAAAAGAATTATACTTACTTTGTAATATGATAATAGGAAAAAATCTATACTAATATTATAAAGAGAGAAACTTTGTATTTTTGATTTTTTTTTAATTTTTGTATTTATTGAAATAACTCAAGAACTACTGGCCCGATTTCAAAAATTTATCACTCACAGAAAGCTACATTATCCCTGAGTCACATAGGCTATATTTTCTAATTCCACGCGGACGAAGTCGCGAGCAACAGTTAGTACTTTATAAAGGGAAAAGTTCGTATTTAAAACAATTCCTTTTTAAATCCAAAAAAGTAATTATTGATATTTCATTTATTTTTTCAAATAATAGTGTATCTACTAATATCACACAGAAACTTGGAATTGAGAGAGCTTATTAGATACCACGGTCAATCTGTTAAAAGGTCGGGAAATGTACGTGATTTATTTTGTAGAAAAAAAATGTTTTTGTCCAGTTATAAATATTACTTGTTATTATTTTTTATTTAAAGAATATAGCAGTAAATGATTATAGTCACGTAGTGGGTATGATTTGCATGAATAATTTGTCAGAAACGGTAGAGTAACCCTTTATGTTAGTAAAAATGAAATTGATAGTTTTCTTATTTATATTACTTCCCGTTAGAGCCTAAAAATAGCTATTGTAAGTATGATTAACACATTACTATTTCTAAACTTTGAGAGACCAAAGCTTCGGGAAATAGACGGCGTAAACCGAGACGCGAAAAAAGTTAGCATAGTAAATTGGAAGACCGCGGACAAAGACAGACTGACATGGAAACAACTGCTGGACCAAGCCAAGGCCTACAAAAGGCTGTCGAGTTAAAAGAAGGACGAAAAGATTTCTTAAATTTACTTTTACCTTAAGACTTCATTAGATCGATGTCGAGCAAACAACGGCCTTACGCCATAGCAGAATCTCCTTTTTTTGCGCGAATTAAATTTAACGAGATCAGATAGGATCTTTATATTAGTTCCGCAGATTAAAAAATCTTCTCGAAACGTCTTCGTTTCACTTATACCCTAATTGAGTTTGCTCCCAAGCCAATTATAGTTAAAGAAAATTATATTAACAAGTGTCTTTCAATTTCTGCATTTGTATATCTCATTATGAATAAAAAATACAATGAAAACATTCTGAGAAAACGACAAATTACGAAGGTGAACGACGTCGTTCGGGTCATGTTATGTTCTTGAAATTATAGAGTTAAAGAGATTCAGATCTGGCGTATAAAAAAATCATTTATGTTTTATTATAGCGGCTTATTACTCTGTCATCAAAATGTCAATAAAATAATATCTCTTTACCAATCTTTTAAGAATAAAAACGGTTTTATAACTTGCTTTGTTTTTTCGCATTGTAAATAGTAATTGAAATTAGACCTAATTACTATTCAAGTATTTGTTTGCTTATCTTCTTTATTTTTTATGTCATATAAAAAAAATGATTGTTTAATATTTTTTTAAATTCAAGTTTCTCAATACTTGGATTTAAATTTGATGTTCAATCGTTTATATTCACAACAATTCTAAAATTCTATAGTTCTGTGACAAAGACGCGTGGCATTTGGTACCAGAGCAACTTTGATAACATCTTAATTTGTATAGTCGCCTGCGCCGGCCACGCTTGCTACGAGCATAATCGTTTAAGTTTATAAAAGAAAAATGTTTTAAACCCCGCTTGGGGTAGAGCAACTCTCTGCTGTATTGTGTACTTGTACTATAGATTTGTATAGAAAATAATATTTGCTAATTAAATATCGATCAAATATTCCAGCTTCATAACATAGCGTTTTATAAAAAGTTTAATTGAGTTTAAATTCATAATTGTATGTTTATTGTTACAATTTGACGCCCGCGAATCTATCATAAATTTTGAATAATATTAGTAAGATAGTAAGAAGTAAGGTTTATCAGATATTTTATAAAATAATCAGAAAATAAGTGACTAATGCATTAAATAATTTGTACTTGTACTTTATAATTTTATAAGGGAAGTTGGGAAATGCTTCATCGACAAAGACCATTCTTAAAATTAGAAAGGATGTAATAAAATAAAAAAAATATTTCATACATTTGAAGTTTTGGACCTATACAGGGCGTCATGATCTTATTGGTTCAAATGACACATTTTTATTGTTTTACGTAATATACTTGTAATATATGTTTATATATATCTAGGTTATATTTAAATATGTTGTTTGGACAAGTCATTACAATCGTGATTGTACAACCAGTTGAACAAAGTCGTGTTGATATATATCAAGTTTTCTACTTTAATTTCGTTGCTCTATGAGCGTTAGTATTACAGATTTGTTAAAATTAAAGGTCATTTCTGTATCTACTTATAGCATGCTAACTGTTATTTTTAATTTATCTTAAACTAGCGACCATCCCCGGCTTCGAACGGATGCAAATCGGTATAATGCTGATACTAAATACTGCAGCATTTGCAATGTATGTGCTAAAAATGTGTTAATTTACGACATCATATTAAAAACCTCTAAA
>QDHC01000419.1:181217-193477 GCA_013186455.1 Papilio dardanus tibullus | reverse complement strand
CAAATAGAATAACTTTGCTATACAGTTAAACCAGGTTCGACTATATCTATATATCTAGTTAGCTGTTTATGAAAAGTTTGATAAAAAATATATTAAAATTGACAGACAAACGTTTGGTTTATGATTAATATCAACTTTAATAAGTAACTATTATAAAGAAAGTGTTACTGGCTATATTTATCTTAAAATTCTCGGAAAACTTTTCAAGGCATGTTCAGAAACAATTATTTATTTTAATATGGCTTCATTAGACTGATGTCACTCAATAAACGGCCTTACGCCGAAGCAAAATCTCCGTTTAAACGCGAACTCGGTCTAATGAAGCCCTAGGATAATAAATACCAAAATATACCTTCAGATACTGACTTCAAAAAACTTTGTATGTGATGTAAAATGTATCAATTACATAATATCAAAGACATTGGTAGAACATTCAACGAATGCGCAGAAAACAAGTACCTAATGAGACGTAAAAACTTGTAACTTAACTTAAAATAGACTATGTACAATCAGAGATGACACTCAAGAAAGGAGTATTCTTCTCTTGAATCCGTATATCAGGGGGCTACCCAAAGTACGTTCGCTACGAAGCGATTCTGTAGCGAACGTCAAAAATGTATTCAACTGACAATGACGTTCGATATCTCACACGTGACAAGCAGATGACTTTTCAAATGTCAATGTCAATTTCATACATTTTTGACGATTCCATCAACGATATCGCCAATCGAAAAGTTTACGTTACCACCAGGTGAAAAAAAAAATTACTGACGTCTTATAACTTTACTATTCCAGCTACAGACGCTCAGTTTTAACTGTACAGTTAGACTGCGCTGTTTAAACTGACGTGTATAGGCAAAACTGAGAACTGTACAGTTTAAATTGACGTGTGTAGTTAAAAAACTGAACGTCTCTATCCGGCTTTACTCTGTGGCATAATCTATGAACGTAGAGTTGCAATAATAAACTGACTTTACCTAGTTTGGTTGTACCCTATATAGTGGTAATATCATTTTAGTGTTTTTGTTGTGTAGGGAAGTGATAGCTAATACAGCTCTGGGTGGTTGCCATCTAGATTTGTGACTTTATAGCAGTCACATATTTTTAAATTTCTTCTTAATATAGCTATCACAAAAATCATGCTTTTCATTCCAGATTTTGTTAAGAGACACTTTATACGGAAAAATCTGCGATATGTTTGGAACTTCGTTCTTTTATTATTTAATTAAATAATTGATTAATTAAAAATACAGAAATAATCTTAAAAAGATTATTAAAGTAATATAGAAAGAATAATATTGTGAAATAAGCAATTAAAAATGATTTTAATCGTAGATTAATAATCAACATCAGTCGAGACTGACTAGTTTTATCTTTTACAATGTCATGAGCAGCGAAGCAAAAACAATTAATTAAATCATATTACAAATAAAACTGTTAGTACATGGGTGTATAAGACACCGGACAGTCTATCGGTAGGTGGCGACCGCATTTTATGTCCACAATGCACCATTTACAGTCCCCGTTCTAACCTAACAAACGTTTATCGACAATCCTCGAGGAATTTTATGAGACATAACCGTCCACTACCGGACTATCTGATGCATTTTTAGATGATTCGATTTTCGGTTAAGACAATCGTATTGGGGTATGGTGCAAGTTGTAAGATACAGCGATTTAAAATGCTTGTTAAAAATATTTGAATGTAAAATGTTTTTGTATTTACTTTTACTCTTACTGACATGGAGTTCCATTGCCGAAAAATTCACAACTGCGCGAAAACCCACGGTGATTTATATTTAAAAACTGGACGATTTACAAGTTATTTACTAAAATAGGGAATGTAGGTCACTGCACAAAATTATTTGAAATTATGTAATTTACATTATTTACAATTGAAAATTATTTTTGTCATGAATTTCTATTACTTTTCTGATAATCCTATACATGGTTTGTACAATTCAGGTATGTATTTTGTAATTTAATATTTAATTTTATTGTCGCTTAAGTTTATCACTTGCACCACAACCACAAAAGCAATCTACCCGGGACATGCAGTTTAAAGGATTAGGATAAATGTTATTGTCCTTTTTTCTCTCAATTCTAGGACATTTCGGGGTTAAACTGAGCACCTCGCTGTGAGACGGTGGCTTTTGGATTATTTCAATGTCTTCTGAAGGAACTCGTCGATTTCAATTGTTAAATACTATTGTACTTTAGTTCAAACGTTTTCACCTTTAGTTAAAAACATTATTGTTTTAGTTGAAATTAAAATGAGAAACACAACGACACACCTTAAGCAATTCTTAAAAGTAATGACAAAATGTTCATGTTCAAAATCAAATGGAAAAAATTCAAAAAAAATGTCACCATATTACATTACAGATACATAATATTTTATTACTTTTTCTATGTAGTTTTTTTATTTTTCAAAAAATATTTAGTACGTAATTTTATAAAGGAAAATACTAAAAAACAAGGTTAAAGGTTTCAACCCATGATGGGCTCCATTTTCCGAAACTCCACGACTATCACGTATTTTGGGTGAATACACATATCTTTGAATTTCTTCGCCGATATGTGCAGGTTGCATCACGATGTTTTTCTTCACCTAAGAGCGTTGGTAAATATGTACATATGAAAATCGAAAAACACATTGGTACATGGCGGGATTCGAACTCGAAAATACTATTACTTAGATATCCAAAAACGCTTTTATCTTTCATTGTTGAGTACAATTCTTTAATGCAATATAAACGAGTGATCGTAATAAAAATTGTATAAACAGTATAGGATTGACTTCACCTATTTATGAGTCCATCTCGTATCGTATAGTCTGTGCTCGTAAAGTGACCCTCGCATTGCAAGGGTCAGTCGGGCCGCTTCACTGTATTCCTATTCAATAATTTATACTATTGATAAATAAGAAATACGCTTCGATCTTATTTCATTTTTGTTTCTATATGTTTTAGGTTGATCGAATAGTTTTACTTTCTTTGATAACCAATTAATTAAAACATAAAAGTAAAGATTGGTATTTAATGACCAGTTCACGCTAGGTCCCCACTTAGGTACTCGGAGCCTACCATGGGGGTGACTAGGCCATATTCAAGCACGCTGGCCCAGTGCAGGTTGGTCGAATCATATCTTTGAATTTCTTCTCTGATATGTGTAGCTTTCATCACAATGTTTTTCATCACTGTAAGTGCGTCGGGTAAATATGTAAATATAAAAATCGAAAAATACATTGGAACATGGCGGGATTCGAACTTGGAACCTGCAGATTACAAGTTAAGAGCCACCGACGCTCTTCACATTTGTATATTAAAATACATTTATTAAACATTTTTAATATAAAATCACACTAAGGAGTGAGATAAAAAGAGCTATCTGTAATCGTTCAATTAAATCACTTCGTCGAATCGAGATACTCGATGAAATCGGCGAACCCATAACGCCTTCGTATGCGACATTTTTTCGCACGAAGTCCCTCTCACAATCGACTACCGTATAACAATATCGGATACTACAATCCAGTATTCCATCGATGATCCTTTTTCTGTATGATTGCACATTTCACTAAACAACGTCTGCTTGTCATCGACTGGGACTTACATTCCGGCAATTTTAATTCAAGCATCGATCATTCGAATATGACCCTTAGAATGAGTAGACGAAAATTTGCTTTCGCTTTAAATAGGACTCCATATACCAACGTTAAAGAATATTTAACCTTATATAGGGTACAATAAGATTGATATTGTTTTGTTCAAGAGAGTTTATACTTTGGAAAAAGTACCGATTTTTCCCATACAAGAGATTGAGTTCCTTATAATGGGTCGATTGCATTGTAAGGAATGCTCGTATTGAACGCTAGCTGTTATCAGAAAATGCCTTTTTGGTGAAAGAGGCACGGATTTCCATTCCGCTCGACGTCTTTCTATGAGTTCCGATCATTGTCGATGTCTCTTTGTGATGCATTTATTGTGCTATAAATGTTTTCAGAGTACAATGCTATTTTCTTTATGAGTCGTTAGAAGGTGTTATTGAAGTAAATTAATGAGGAAAAAAGATAATTAATTAAAAAATATAAAAATGTGAACATCGGTTGATAACGCACTTGTTTAGTTTTAGTACCAAGATATTTTTACAACAATAACGTTAGAGCCAAAGACTAATAAAAATAAAACATTAGAGGTTATAATCAAATTGTGCAAAATCTTAAGCAGGTTGTTTGTGAAAATAAAAACAATCATAAATCTTAATATAACACAATCCCATATAATGTTAAGAAGCCATTTAAGTGTAACACTCAACAGGATATTATAATCCTTTCTTAGCAAGTTAAGAAGACGAGAGAAAAATCCCCTGTGCATCATAGCCGGTAACTTCGGCAGTAATGTCAGTTAAAGGATGTTTTAATGCTCCTTAATGAGTGGCAAAGGTTCACGAGTCTTAACAACTTTCTACTCGGTTTTAGGTGTGATTTTATGTTGTAGAGCTCCAGGAGAGCAAAGCAGTAACTTATGTGTTGCTGATTTTAAAAAATAACTTTTGCTCGCGACTGTGTTCTTGAGGAAATTAACCAAATACCCTATGTTACTTAGTGATAATATAGCCTTCTAATGGTGAAAGAATTATTGAAATCGGTGTAGTAGTTGAGTTATTTTTATTAATACAAAAATAAAAATATTTAAACTTTATAAAATTGTTATAGAAGGGAAAAAATACGTTTTCAAATATGACTACTGTTAAGAAACTTATAGTGATTCTAATTCTTCCTGCAAGTCCACTTTAATAAAAACCATAGTAGCATTGGACGTGTTAACATTTCCATGAGAGTTGATAATGAGAAAGGTGAATGCTTTAAAAATGCTAGTGCAGCGTATTAGATAAGTCGACAGTCGTAAAGGCAAATTGGATTGTTGCCGACCCTCCGCACGGGGGCGGATTTAATTATTGTTTTATTGCGTGCCGACATACCAGTTTTTGTGCTTATGCTGACGACTTTTGGATTACATGTACATTATTGTTACATGTTAATAAGAGCTTATTTAAAGTCGTTGTATTTTACTCATGAAAAAGTAAGATAACAGCGAAAAATACCACGTAGTTAACATAACAACAAACTTATGAGTATACGTATATATTTTAATTTTCTGATTGATATATCTAATTTTTTTGTTTGATCTAGTGTCCTTATTTCTTATGAATATAATGAATGAGGACACTAGATCAAACAAAGAATTGTCTTGCACGAAACCGCTATGTTTTTTCCACTAAAATAAAGGATGACTGGTAGAGAATGCCAGTATGCATTAACTCCAACTTGTACTAAACCAACTTTAAATAAGTAAATGAAAAAATGCTCTTGACTTAAAGCTGTTTTATAATTGAGATAATATTTAATGCAGACAAAGTTGCGGGCAATAAGTACTTATTAGCAGGAATAAACGAAACGCAACAAATAATACATCAGAAATGCATTCAAATGACAAACACGCATCCATTAAGTAAGAGCCGCGTGAACTTTGCCCCACATCTATGCAAGTCCCCGTAGCGAAGTTCGTACAGATTAACCTTCCGCTATCTTAAGGGGAAGAACATTTCATTATTATTGTTAATAAACTAATTATTAATTAAAAAAAAAGAAACGACTTCTGTCACTAAGCAAAGAAAATAAATTAAATGACATATTAATCTTCAAAGTTAGTAATCAAAAAAATTGTATCAAAGGAACGGACGTAGAAAAATATCTCTACTTCTATATGGACAAAAGGCAACTATTTATATTTTTCCTCTAATATCATAGAAACATGTTTATTTAAAACATTATTTTATATTTAGGTTCCTATTCATAAAGTTAAGTCATTTAATAGTCGGATATATTTGAATTTATTAATTTTTTACACTAATCCAAATGAACCTTAAGTCCGTTATCATAAATTAAGCTCTGTACTTTAGTATATGAATTAATTGTAACCTACGCCATGTATGCAATAAACCAAGTCCCGTAGCCTCCTGATAACTATCAGTGATATTGCTTCAATTAATTATGAATAATAACATCTTTATAAGATATTCTATGGAGATATAGATTAATTGTATGCATATTTTATACACAATACCGTTTTATCATCATAAAAACCTGATTTTTCATACGGAAGCATGCTGCTGTATGTCTTCTTACATAAACCTCGTACCGTCATATCTGAATTCACTTCTCTTTCACACATTCCATGCATTTTTTGACTGTCTCCCTCTAACATTTGTTTTACAAAAGATCAACGCTTTTTTAACCGACTTCCAAAAGGAGGTTCTCAAATCATCGGTATGTTTTTTTCTCAGATGTCATAATTTCCATTAAAAGTTTAATATGTTTAGCAACTAATTTGATTTTTTTTTATTTAAAAAGTTTATTACAAGGTATTTGATAGTGTTCCTTTTTCTCTCGTTAGTTACTTATACAATTTTATTAGGATAATACGAACAGAGAAAAAGGAATGAGTATTTCACGAACGCATCCAAACCATAAGTTAAAATTCGCAGTTAAATGTAACGGAATAACTTATCCCGCATGCAAATGCGGCAGTTAAGTTGAACCGTTCTGATTAAAACTGTGCATCATAACTGAAATGGGACGAAAGTGACGCTCGGTTAAACATCAGTTAAATTAAGGGTTATGAATGTAATTGACTTAATGGAGGAGTTTGAAAATGGTATGAAAAAGTTTCTAAATACGATTATACTAGGAACACTAAAATACATGTTAATAGAAAACTTTATGACTTTATTTAACTACAGTCGAACCTGGATAAGGCGAGAGTCCACGGGACCGGGATATTTGTCTTGCTTATACAGGTTTCTCTCTAATCAGGCTTTTCGCTTATGAAGGTTGTCCATCGGGACCAGAGAATGATTCTCGCTTATAGAGGTTTCTTGCTTATCCAAGTTTGACTGTATACACTTTGACCTATTTCCTTTTATAAGAGAAGGGGGCAAAAGAGCGGCTGGATCACCGAGGTGATCTTCGACGCCCATGGACATTTGCAACACTCGAGGAACCGCAAATACGTTGCCGGACTTTAAGAAAAATATAGCTTTACAAAAAAAATAAAAGAGCAAGCACTAAGTGTTAGTGTAAACCACAGATTACATAATGCTATACTAGTAAACATAAATAAAAAATAAAGATAATAAACTATTTATTTACGAACTATATCCTTCTCTCTCAGAGTACCATTGATATTTGACTTTGGTGTTTTACAAGTAAGTAAAACATTCAAACTGAAAATAAATCATTTAAAGATTAATGCACTTAAGTCTTTTAACATGTAGGTAAGTAAACATAACATGGAAAGCAGTCTACATGAGTAACTGTCATCCAAAAATTTGCATAAAGGAAATTAACAGGAAAGAGAATTGTGATAGGAGTTAAACGGCCTGACTTGCAAACATAATAGAGCCAGTGTATTGAGTTCTTGTAAACTATATGGTCAGGAAAAGTCTATTCTTATTTATTAAATTTAAGAGAGGCAACCTCACTGAAGGGTAGCCTCTGCAAAGCCACAGCACATCTGCTTATAGTGTGTCAAAAAAAACTGATCGTAGAATATGCCAAAAAAAATATTTAAAAAGTCGCAATATTTTAAAACGACTTCCAAAATAAGGAGGTTACCAAGGGGTCCCTAGACACAGTCGATGTGTTGTTTGTCTATTAATTCTAGGTTGATGAATAACTTCTAAGTCACTAGAGGGCGCTTATCACTGAAGGAATACATCAATTACAAGTTAATATGTAAAGGGACATATGAAAAGAAAGGGAGTGTTTGACAAATAAGTTCAATAAAACAACACAGTATTGGCTTAAGAAAAGTCAGTTTATCAGTCGGCAGGGCGCGGGCCACGTATTACTGATACGCTCTACAAGAAAAAGGGCGTAAAGGAACTTTGGTTACTATATCTATACTCTATACTAATATTATTGTATAAAGAGAGAAACTTTGTATTTTTGTATGTATTGAAATAACTCAAGAACTACTGGGCCGATTTTAAAAATTCTTTCACCATTAGAAAGCTACATTATCCCCCAGTAGCATAGGCTATATTTTAATTCCGCGAGGACGAAGTCGCGAGCAGCAGCCAGTTCTTAATAAATGAGAAAAATAGTTGTACCTATAGTTAATTAAAAACTGAACAACTAATTTAAATACACTTAAAAATGCAAAAGCTTTTAAAGCTTTCGACCATTTTTTTTTTATTTATGTATCTCTTTATATTAAGAACTCAATTTATCGAAGTACAGTCTTAACATAATAATCAAATACGTCCATTTCGCCGGCACCAGTCTCGATAAGGTTTACCCCTCGATAAATAATTTGGCATCGTATTAGCATATGTCGATTTATCTCGCGGCCGAGACGGGGCGGGAATTATTATTTATGTTCCGATTCCACCCCTGCCTTGCACTACATATGTTAGCTAAATCCAACCGTACCCCCAAATCTTGGCAAAGATTAAGTACGGGAAAAGACGCGGCATCAGATTATTTTAGATACATTTTTTAACATAATTTCTAATAAATAAATCATCTAATAAATTAAATTGCTTTCAAAACTATAAAGATAATACTTATTACAATTATATAGTTCTAGTTGCTTCACAAATAATTTTAATTGTTTATTAATTAAGTCAATAAGTAATGTAAATCATTTGCTGCGCCTTTAGATTTTCTAAATTAAATTATAAAGATAAAATATAACATGCAACAAAGATAATAATTATAAGAATCTTCAAGAAACAACAAAGAAAATCGCACAATTAAAACAGCTAAAAACATATAAAACTGTAAACGTAACGTTAACATCAACATGAAAAATAATTTACTTAGGGATAATTGTAAATAGATATGCCCTGTCTATGTCAAACATTTTAATCTTTGCTCGTTCAAGATCTCCGACACCTTGCCGGCGCACGCCTGGGACTTGCTTTGATTATTGAAGTTTGAAGTCTTAAATCAAATTCAGTGAATTAGCATTATCCAATTTGCTTTCCGATATGCAAGCATACTGTCTTTGTTTATGCACAACGCACAACTCATACTAATATTATAAAGAGGAAAGATTTGTACTTTTTGTATGCAGTGAAATAACTCAAAAACTACTCGGCCGATTTGAAAAAATCTTTCACTGTTAGAAAGCTGGATTATCCCTGAGTATAGGCTTTTTTTAATGCCGCCCTGTACGGGCGTCGCGTGAATTAGCTAGTGTCATATAAATACATGCATTATTAAAATATAGTTAAGTTTTTGCAATAATAGATCAGTTAATCTGAACCGTTTTTCACCAGTTAAGGAAACACACGAATGTGCACAAACACGTATACAAAAATCCACACGTAAACATTTAAGCAGCAATAATAATCTAAGACTTGACTCAAGAAAAGTCAGATTAAACAATGGTCCCTATCTTCAGTTCCTGAGGGAAAAAGCCGAAGTATTTGTTTTTATACAATGTTACAATTAAAAGCGCAAAAGGGGGCGTTAATTTTATAAAGCTCGTGATACACCAAGACAAATCGTTGACGATTAAAATTGACGCCCGACAAGACGGTGGAGTTATTAATATTATCACGTCTCATCCGAATAAAGTTAATTATAATCAAACAATTTGAATACTGCAACCCCTTTTAGATAAGGAGTTTTAAATTGATGAAAGCTGTTTGTTTTTAACGATGTTAACAAATTAAATTTTAACAACAATCTGACTTAGTTCAAAATTTTCCCTATGACCTATGTTCAAGCAATTATGAGTACTTTCACAATCAAAACGTAAGAAGTAACTATAATACAATTATAGTTACTTCTTACAGGCTTAGAGACTTTCAAGAAGCGAGCGTATCTCCTCCTAAAAGTCTGGCGACGCATCTGTGGTTATTGTTAGGGTGTCATACTCCCACAACTATGCTACTATAGTCGTATAACGCAAAGCAGTTCCTTAGTTTACTCATCTTATAATGAAGCAACAATTCCTTAGTAACCATAGTCCAAAAGTAACCCGTAATTTTGTTATTGTATTTTAGAAAGACTTTAGCAAAAGAAAGGCAAGTTAAATGTAAATGCATAACTTCTTGGTACCCGCGCCTAATTCACTTATAAATATTCATAAGGATATTGTCGTCATATTGTGATACTTTGATTAACTACTTCCAGCCCTCTACCCTCTGATTAATGGAGCACGGTTTGATTGTTTAGTCGGCGTTCTTTTGACTTTTTTTAATCTTTGACGAGAGGTCGTGTTAAGTTACTACTGTGTCATGTTTCTTGTGATGTTATTCTGTTGTGATAAATTATGATTTATTTGACGGACGGTATTTTGTAATACTTTTTACTGTAGAACTGTGTCGAACTTATATACGAGTATTTGATAAAAGAGCGATATAAGAGATGTTTTAAAAGTAACCTATTATTATTGAAAATAGTAAGATATTTGTATCATTAGGAAAAAAATTTTGGGCACTCAAAAATCAACAAATCCAGATGAAATCCTAAAATTACTTAAAGCTTTTCAGCTCAGCTTAAAACTTCTTACAAATGGCAGAAAATAAATAGAATGATGGATGATGATGAGAAATCAAATGGGATGATGGATAGGATGATGCCGGATGATGGGAGTGGAATAGCAAATTATCAAATTGGAGAATTTTGAATCCTTTTACTGCGGCAGAGTTCTTTGCTGAATACTAACTTCCTTGTGTCTACTTAAAGTAGAATTGTAGATAAATTTTGAAGGCAATTTCAAATGTGTATTTACAATACAATAGTAGATATTATTCCTCTAACAAGTGTCTAAATCCTGGCATAACAATATGACGTTGGTCATCCGATGCCCGGGATCAATTCACTAATCCTCGGACTAATAGCCAGGAGGGACAATCTCGCTTCATTTACCAAACATCGTTATTTACAAAGAAATATGAGCTCTATTACAATGAAATATAGCTCGAAATGCTATGTTATAATGGGAATTGTGCGGAATAATTTTTAGAGGGTCAGTACGTGCCTGTGGAAATGTAAGAGCATTTCTGTGTTAGATTATTTTATTGCGAAATGATTTACTTTGTAACAAAGCATAGAAAATTGAACTAGAGTATTGTGTTATTTTGGAAAATATAAAAAGAAACTTCCAGACAATCCCAGCCCCAGAAATCTAGAAGTTCGGGGAAAGACAATCATTAATTTCACTTAATATGATAAAATGTCAAGAGTGTTAACCTATAGATAACAATAAATTACATTTACTTAGTTCTTGCTTTGGAATGGACGAAACGAGTTAATCCGAGACTATGATGTTTTTTTTTTATATTAAAAAGTGGCAAACGAGCAAACGGCCACCTAATTCGCTGAAATAGCGAAGCGACCGCTGCCCATAGACATCTACATTTGCAGATGCGTTGCCCACCCACAATCTTCGGAGGAGGAGACGCACAGCAAGAGGATCATTCCTCTCCCTGTGCGTCCCCTCCTCCGGAATATCCACTTCCTCTTCCTATAATTTCCTTATAGGAAAAGGATAGGAAGGAAAAGCGGATTAAAAGTTAGTCTTCCGGCACCACACTCTTCAGACGAAACACGGAATTGCTTCCATTTCACGCCTGTCTTCTGTGTGGTCGTGGTATTTCACCGGGCGAGCCGGACAATTCGTGCGAAGATCTTAAAGCGGGCTCTACCACTGTTAAGATGATTTGGCCAGAAGCCGGTTACAGACTTTCAGTCTTTTAACTGTACAGTTTAAACTGACGTACACACGTCGATTTGAACTGCACAGTTGAACTGTACAGTTCTCAGTTTTGGCTACACACGTCAGTTTTAACTACGCAGTTGAACAGTAAAGTTAAAAGCTGTAGAATTAAAATTAAATATTTTCTAATAAAACTTTTTTTACATAAAGAAAAAATGCGATCACGAAAAGTACATCGCATAGCAAGGAAAAAGAATTGCCGAATTCTCTTATTAAGACTAAATAAATTACTCCGCCCCACTAATTGGGCCGTTTTAACATTTCTGCTCTTCGTAAGAAACAAAGGAATTTATGCAAAACACCCGGCGCCGACAAATTAAAAGCGCAAAAGAAAAAAAAGTATAAATTAATGCACCCAATACGCATCTGTTTTAATTATCTGACAACGTTAGTAATGTAAGGATAAGACTTCTTTTCCAGTTTAATTGTAGAGTTAGACGTCTCGCATTTGCAAATGCTGAA
>QDHC01000419.1:168539-180918 GCA_013186455.1 Papilio dardanus tibullus | reverse complement strand
GACATGTGTTATACTTGTCCATTTTCTAATCGTTACTTAACGATCCTGACGCACTCAGATTTATTTAAAGGTTACTTAAATGTTAACATAGTGTTTTCCCATTCACTAAAACTACTAAACTACTTATGTACGTTAATTAATATCGTGCATAATGAGATACTTACTCGTGTCTGAAAGCTATAACGACTTTAAATTCAGCTTTTTTTAACTTTTTAATCGCTTTGAAAAAAGGGGATGCTCCTTGTTTTATCGGTGTGAATTTATTGAGAAGCCTACAATTTAATAATAATAAAATAATACATATGAAAAATAAGAGCATTATATCAGAATTATTATACTCTACCATTACACCAACTTGGAAGTAATATAAGTAATATATCAAGCTCTATCTCGCTTGCTCTTACATATAATTGAATTGGGTTTCTACTCTCTCTCTCGCACAAAGGAGCACGTGACCAGCGTACTAGTGTTGTAAAGTTTTCCCTATTTTAGTATAGCTCAGTGAAAAATTACCTGCCTTCAGAAACTAAGCATATAGACTTAACTATGAAAAACGATTTATTCGAAACTTATGGGGCTATTGATAGACAACAAAATTAAAGATTTATTGGTTGATTTCATTTGTTTTAAATTATCGATTTAAAAAAAATGGAATGATTATTTGAAATAAAAACAATGTAATTCTTATGTGCCCTACACGAAATCGCTATGTTCTTTCCACTAAGATATAGGATGACTGGTAGAAAATCCCGCTAGACTTTAAGTCCTTTTTGTACTAAGATTGAAATTAATAAAAATCATTCACATAACGTATTTATAAAATACTTATAACAAAAACTTATAAAGTGTTTATCTGTCTTTATGTCCACAAATCATCGATTTATTACGGTTATCTTCAAAAAGGCTGGACCGATATTGACGGAACTTTTAATAAAAAAGATATATGCACAAGAAACAGAGACATTTTTAACTTTAAACTGTTCATGTTGCGGCAAAATATTATAAAACATTATTAAATAAATAAATTATCTACACATCACTATACTTTATACAAAGATAGTTTAAACAATAACAATAAAGCAAGCGAGCGAATAGTCGATATATCGAGATGTCAGGAATCGATTACATCGGTTTGTTTCGATTATTGTCCCATAGCAGGAGAGTCGTAATTGCACTACTATTGTGTTATGATATTTATCATTGATACAATATGTTATCCGAGAGTTATTAATGAGAATTGCTCATACTACAATGCTTTAATAAATATTATAGATACCATGCAAAATTCGTATAGGAAAGGTTAATACTACGACTATAAAAAGACAGAGTAAACGATGTCTTACGTTGAAGGAAAACATCGTGTTGCAACCTGTACATATCGGTGATGAAATTCAAAGATATGTGTGATGTCAACCAACCCGCACTTGGCCACCGTGGTTGACTATGACCAAGTTACTCTTTAGGGTAGGCTCTGAACCCCTCAGTGGGGATGTATAGTGAGCTGGTGATGATGACGAAAAAATGACGACTGTCGATACTTACAATTTTATATTTCAAGCCTATTTTTAACAATGAATAAATTAATTTTACAAAAAAATTTATTTTGTTATTTTTCAGGAAGATTATTAAGTTTCCTTTCCGTATTATACAATTTTACTCCTTTATATCAAAATTTTTTTAAGACACAGTCAAACCTGTATAACCGAAAACTGATTAGAGAGAAACCTCAATAAACAAGACAAATATCGTGATATCCCTTGGACCCTCGCTTAACAGGTTCGACTGTATAACATAGTGTAATGGCCGGCACGTATGCAACTTGACGTTTCTTTGTTTATAAAAGCTATGTTTTCATTTGGAAAGTGATGAACAAATTAATAAAGATTTCTGATAGCAAACCAATAGTTGGTTATATTACTCCTAAGCAATTATAGGAATCTGATTGGTGTTTGTCGCACAATATTATTTGGTACGGGGACACGCTAAATCTAATTTGTCCAGGCTTATCCGGGAGTGCGGAGTTTTTCATTATTTTTAGGCAGTATCTTAAGCCGGGGCTTAAAGCTCGCGTGCCAGGAATACTAAATATGTGGACTGTTTGATGTATTAGTCTGACTAAAACTAAAACTATTTGGACTGGTATTACCTTAGCGAACTGGGACCCATATTTTATTTGTAATACTTTTGGACTTATTTAATTTTAGGGTTCAAATTTTTGTTTAATATATAAATGTTCTCTGTTAATTATGTTATTTTAAATATAACTAATCTCGAAAAGATTTATTTAGGATTAATTATAAGTAATTATAATAATTTCAATTATAAATATGTTGAAGTAATTGTGGTAAACGGTCTTTTTTTTTTAATTGGAGTTGATGAACATAGTATTTCGTTTAAATATTACTGGTCATGTTTTTACTTTACTAGCATTTTTATAAAACTGTAACAACTAATTTTTCAAAATTATTAATCGAAGAACTACATTTTAGCAAACTCTTCCAGGTATCACAAACCTTTGGTATCATAATTGGATTGTCATATCTTCCTCGATATTTAACTCCTACACCGTGAGAACGACGAGACGGAAATTACCATTTTTAGTGATTGGGTTATTGGATACCTGGGTCTACGTATCCGGATTGAACCCAACACCGATCATTGAGATTGGATTCGAATAACACGTTTTTCGGCGGCAAATTGCGATATGATTACATTTTTTTTTGTATCTATAGGTATTCGAATTTTAATTCGTGGATTTGGATTAAATTAGCAGTATTAGCTCATTCAAAAAAATACAAAACATATTTAAGCCTTTCTATATTAATTATAACCTAATTAACCCTAGGCGCCATATTAAAATAAATATTAAAGTTAAGTTTAAACAAAGTAATGACAAAGTAACTTACCGACTATGAACCGATGCTGTATTCCCAACGCCATCTACCGACGGTTTCCTGAAACAATATGAAAATTAAAACATTATTTTCTTTACTTTTTTGTAATTAACAACTATAATATTAGAAAAATTATTTCCATTTGGCATGCCCATAATTAAAAACAAAATTGGTTTCAAAGTTATTTTAATTTTCTAATTATATTTTTTCTATCTATACTTACAGCCAATATTGTTCTGTCAGTCCAGGACCGTGAACGTATGGGCTAGTACCAAGATGGTACGGACTGCAAAAGTTTACCATGGGCACTGCATACATCTTCCTTTATTACATTAAACTACTATCTTGTTAATTTCCTAATTAATAAAGCAAAACGGTAAATATAACAATTCTTAAATCAAATCGAATAAGAACAGATGATATAAACAAAAAATAAATAAAACAAAAATGACGCATTCCAATAGTAAAATAGACCGCAACTATAACTAAACGTTGCATAGATTAGGGTTGCCACAATCGAGAAAAGCCTCTTAGTTTTGAATTTAGACTTTACTTGCTATAATGAATAAAAATCGGTACAGTTACGTGAACACGCGCTAAGTAAACATTTACCTATATTTATTAGATAGTTGTTGAATCCTTTGAGTAAACCGAACATAGAAAGTCGAGTTAAATTAAAGACGGATACAGCTTCAATGTAAGTCGGCATGCTTGATCAGAAATACATTGAGCATTAGTAGTTATTTTTTTTAAATATAATTCATTACTGTAAAGAGAGAAAAGTTTTTACTCGTACTTGAAGCATCTGAAGTCCGTCAGCCCTAAACATCAGTAAGAAGCCGACAACAACCGATCGCTACCGAATCGAATCGAACAAAAGTTCCACTTAGCGACCAACAGATGTCGTTAGCGCCCGCTGCGCATACGCAGCAACATGCAGAGATACCAAATTGGAACGCTCGGAGACCTTTTTTCAAGACTCCGCCCGTAACGAGCCTCTTAAACGCACTTATAATGAGTCTTGGTGGCTTTTTTTAGCATTTATTTCCTTTCCATTGTTGGAAAGATTTTCGGATCCCTTTGTTTGCTCGTTCGTAGCTTTGAGTGTGCCGCTCATTTCGTAACAGATCGTCCACTGTAGCTTTACTTCAATATACATAATATTAATTCCCCTTATCATTCGTAATAATCATTGCGGTAATTTCACTACAGTTAACTGAAATTGGTTTAGTTTGCAATGATCATGTACCAAGAAACCGAGATTAGATTAGCAGACAAATAATTACCTTGTTACGAATGCAATAATTCTCGTTTCCCGATAAGTTTATTATATTAAACAAACATTTTATTTTTATTTCTAACTATAATAATTTGTAAAGACAAAGATACCTCCTAACATGTTATAAATGTTAGGTAGTAAAAAAGGTCTTATATATAAAAGTGAACCAAAAAAGCGATAATATCAAAGCCATTTCGATTGTAACAGCATAATTAACCAAATCACAATATACGAATCCAAATGGTCTCGTATTTTTGTCCATATTTAACTTGATTATTTACGGGTTGTGAGCCTCTGGATCCGATATTTAGCGTAACGCTATTATAGATTTGTAGATCGAAACAACAATCTTGATACTTGTATTAAATTTTGTAAATTACCGCTGTATATAAAAACTTGACGTAGTAGGTATATTTGTGGTGAAAGCTGACATTCTAATAAAAAATAGAACACATTTCACATAATTTTCTAAACCTAAGCTGTTAACTAATTTCTTGACATTAAATGGCTGAAGCTTTTCGCTAGGTTCATTGTAATCATAAATAAGAACCTGAATTGAGTTTGTGAATGTCATCGAATCTTCTAACTTTGCTTTTATTGTCAAATATACGGATAAAACATACTTAGCTTCTAAGATATAAGTATTTTAAATATTATAAAAGTTGGAAACACCTACTAAACTTATGTAACAATCATTTTACATTTATTTAATCTGGCCACAAAGGGATACGCGACAGCTTAAAAAGTATCAAAAAGTTTTATTCCTGTTAACAATAAGACAGATCACAAATCGATGTACCGCTGCATTTGTAACCACCAATTTGTCGTCGATTCGATTCCGACAGCGGCGGCGAGATGAAAGAGACACCGCAATGCATTCGTCACACGAAATGCTACCGACACCGACACTTTTTTTCAATAACATTCAGTAACAAGGAAACCAAAGTTAAATTCAAATTAACCTTTACAAGTACAATAACAAAACGAAAAGTTTCTGTGAACTTTAAGTTAGTTTTTGTTTAATTTAACTTAACAGTTAACTATATTTTTCTCTATAGCATACATGTTTGCTATGATTCAATCTGAGATTTATAAGCTAATTTAAAAAATTCAGTTTGAAACAGACTCTTCCTTTGGTTTAATGACAGTTTAGTGGTCCTCTTTCAAATTTAGGAAGTACAAATAGTTTCTGAGTAGCGTGAGATTTTTGCAACGCATTTAAAAAAAACTGAATTTAATGAAAATAGTTATATCCTGTTTTTTATTTTATACTCGAATATTTTTAACCATTTTTTTCATAGGACCATAGGTTACCAGGCTAACAACTTGAAGTGTAAACAAACCACTAGAAAATAACATCCACAAAACTATGCAAAAGTCTCGAAACAATATGAATCTCACATTTCTGCTCACTACTAATAAGGAAGAACTTTTAAAAATATATCAAAATTACGCGCGCGTATTCCGCGTAAAAGTTATATACGAAACTGAAACTTTTGAATAAAGAACGCGTAGGCTTGCGCTCGTCGCGAGGCGCCACGTGCTAGTGAAGTGACACTGCAACCGCCCTCCGGAAAATTCGCTAGTTCCCCTCAACACTGTGCTGGTGTGAGTAACCCCTAATCGAATAGTAATCCCTAATTGAAAGCCACCTTAACGATTCATTAATTTATCCGGATGTACGACACTTTGATGTCACGACACTATTCATTGCTTATGATTTCATAATGATACTTTAATTTTAAATTATGTCTCATAGTTTTATAATCGAACTAAAGCTAGAAGAGATTATAAATTGCTAGCTGTTTGCTACAAGCTATAATGATGAGAAATGAAAAATAGGTCGAATGACGTCATATGCATAAAGCTGTATTCGATCCTCTCTACACTTTCGGGGATATTTAAAATGTAAAACAATATGTGCACTAAAATGTCGTGCAGGATGTAGTCGACAAAAACTAAATCGTCTAAAATTAAGTAACTATAACTAAACAAAACTTTTACGTAATTGTTACTTCTGGGTACCTTATAACTCTTATAAAGTATCTAGAGTTTATTTTATTAATAAACAGCAACCAAAAATAACTAAAGCCACCACGTAAGGGTAATAAATGTACTCTTTTTTATTCTCGGACTAAATATTGGCAAATATTCGCATTTCCAGCTACAAAATACGTTCTATTTTCCAACGCATTCCCCTCACAAACGCCGAATATTTCTCCAATATTAGGGTAATATGACAGAACACTGGCAACATCGGTTGAATAATATATAAAAATGTTTCCGGAGACGCACGCCTCGCGTACTGTCAATTATTTATCGGGAAATTATGTAAGTGACTTAGGTAGCTTTTGTTTACAGTAGACACATTTGTACGACTCTCAGAGTACTCACGGACCAGTTTAGAACCTCATTATGGGAAAGAATTTAATTGCTGGTCTACGTACCTTCTTCCTTCTAAATTTCAAAACCACATATACCACTAAGCATGCCAATAGATGACATTTGTATAGTATAAAGCAAATTCTAGATTGCGAATTAGAAAGTTCTGGAAAGTTTAATCAAAAAAGTGTACCTTAAGATGTGCACCTCCAATCACTTACAGATGAAACAACGTCGAACAAAAGTCAGGGGTAATGCAACAGTAATACCGCGGCCCGCTTTACTGCCGCCGTGGGATCGCGCGCCGTAAACCCGGGGGCGGCTAATGAGGATTTATCGTCGAAGAGAGACGTATGCGACAGGGCAGAGAAACTTTGGAGATCTTGAACTGCTACAACTAGGTGTTTCTAGTATGATCTTTTAATTTTACACATAAAATATCAAATTTAGTCCTCGGCAGACCACTAGGAAAAAGGACAAAATTGTAAGCTTAAAATACACCAATGATCGTCGCTTGGTTTTTTTTTATATAAGAAAGGGGGGCAAACGAGCAGCGGGAACACCAAGGTGATCAACGACGCCCATGGACATCTGCAATACCAGAGGAACCACAGATGCGTTGCCGCCCTTTGAGGAGGAGATAAGCTAATAGATAGGTTAATGTCCGATTACGTTTTTATTTAAATTTAAGGTTCTGAACCAAAACTTTTGACCGTTGACGAAATTCTAATATAAATTATGCCAAGAGTTTTTCTTTTAATATATGAGGTTGACGCAAATGAAAAGTGTTGAGCACCCCTGATATCTTTGTACCACTAAGTACAATTCAGCTACCGATGACGCCGTGACATTCGACCCTTACTTTGTTTTATTTTTTTACCTTCACGCTTTATTGTTGGGGGATGATGCAGAGACAATGAAGGTACTTTAAGATCACGCAAATGTTTGCGGTAAATTATAATATGACATTTTAAGGACATTCGAAAGTGTCGTTGGGACAAAAGATATGCGTCAGTGATGAATAATTGAGAATTGCATTTGCATTGAAAAATTTGCATTAAATGTCGAAACATATTTATTTTTCTCAATCTTTTTAGCACAAGGGAACAAATTACGTGTCGAGTAAAAGTTACAAGTCATCTGACATCACTCCTCGTATAAAAATCAATATTGGAAAATATCACAAACTTGTGGAAAGCATAGGTAAGATTTCACTAAACTGTCATTAAACAGCTTTAATTTTTTTTAAATACGGTTGTATTTTCAAACGGCACTCAAATAGGACTCAAGTTCACACTTTAACTCCAAATCCTACCTCGATGTCGTTTAATTTTGACACCACTTAGATTTTGAGCGACGCTTAAATTTGAATGGCGATAAAACTTTCGGCCGTTAACCTCGTAAGTAGCCAATATCTATGGTATTTATGTGGATAGAGGAATGAAATGAAAACATAAAGTTTACGTAACCAGCTCTAAACTAGCCCCAGAGTTCCAGTTACTGGAGTCTACCTATCACTCACAATTTAAACAAAAACGCTTCACAGCCATTCGATACCGGCTTCGTTTTCGTTACTCACAAGTAACGCCAGCATAAAAAGCAATGTCAATAAAAAAGAAAATAATGTAGAATGGCGGATGGTGGAAAAGAATACATTTTTGTAAAAACTATAAATAATTTTATCATTATTTTCCAGTTAGTTTTTATTCTATCTATGTATAAAAAACAATTGATTACCCATTTTTTACTGTCTAAAGTGCAAAAGCATGATTTTTATAACAGACTAATCTTGATACAAAATTACATTTTAAACCATTGCATGTAATTCAACTTGACTGGTGACAAAATGGTTTATACTATCAATTTTAATAATTATTTTATTACTTTAACAAAATATGTATATGTAAAAATCTATAACATTTTCTGCTAACCGTACAAGTCGAGTAATAAGTCAGTAAAAATGTGCATACAATGCGATTGCATTTGAAATGCAAAGACTGGCCATCAGAGGTCGCTCGGCGCGTCGCTCGTCGCGTTCACGTCACTGATGTGGGCATACTTCAATTGTCAATTCTTACTTACCGTTTTGAAATATTTTTCCTTGAAAATTAATCTTAAAAAACAAAACACTAGTGGATGAAACTAACAAAGGAATTGTGCATGGAATTTAATTTAATTAAATACAGAGTTTCCGATAAATTACTATATACCAGTTTAAAGCGTTAATGATGAAAAATCGAAAACATTTTCTTAATTACGTAGCTAATTAAAGTGAAATATTTGAGTTGTCACAATAAAAAGTCTCCTCACACGCTCAAGTGTTTAAACATAATTGTAAAACCAAGAAAACAAAGATCACCAACATTGATAATATTTTACGAACTCACTTTGACTTTTAAATGACAGGACATATCAAGCTTAAGCATTCCACTCAGGCAAATAAAAATAAGTTTAAAACTTGCTTGGATCTGTGTTCATCCAGTATTTTTTAAGACACCTCCTCATAATACGCTTTTGTGATTGTCTTTACGTTTCTCCCAGCGAAAAGTAGCTTTATATAGCACAACTGGGGACTACCTAAAGTACTTTTCGATAGGCGTTATCGCTGATGGAATCGACAAAAATGTATGAAACTGACATTCGATAAAACCATGTGATTGTCACGTGTGAGATATCGAACGTCAGTGTTAGTTTAATACATTTTTGACGTTTTGTACTTTGGGTAAAACCCCAATTATGCCTAGTCCATTCCTCTATAGTTAAAGTAAGGATCATCAGCATTATTTAAGAAACAAGCAACATTATGGACAGTTTGAAAGTTTCAATCGACGCTTAACGTTCCCAATCTGCATAAAGCGTCGTTGTATAGAAGAAATTTACATTTGTACAAAACGTCCATTGTCCGTCCGAGTCGGATACAGATGAAAACCTCGACTCGTCGACGCAAACAAGAGATTCGTGGTAATGACGGTGCTTTCGATACTTAACATATGGAAAGGTTTGTGACTCAAACTTTGAGTTTTCACTAAATAAACATAAGTATAACAAGTATCTTTATCATATCATTCGGAAATAAAACTTTTATTAACACATTCTGTGCGCCCCACTCGGAACCGAGTGAGTGTTCCGTTTACAAGCATCTATATTTACTAAATCAAAATTTACCTAAAAAAGTTTTGGCTCCCAGCATTTTTTTTTTTCATTTTTTTTTTAAGCAGTAAATGTGTTAATATGAGGTATAGATCAACTATTATTATGTATTTACAATAATATTAATGACAAAAAATCGAGCAATATTATTCTACTTCTAGCGGTTAAATAGTTTGAAATATAAGAAGTAAAAAATAATAAAATTAAGTTACTTCTAGAGGTTTATGAGACCAAAGAGTATCGAATGTACAAACAGCAATAGGAGCGCGTTAGTAAGCGCGGAACTAAACCATTTCTTTCACTAATGTCCAGGTAACGACGACTTGCAACATGACAAATATTGCACGACAAGTTCACACCGCTTTAGTTATTCTCAGAATAACATGAATCGCCTATCGTAAAAGCGTATTATTTGACTGGTTCAAGCTTGCTAGATGTCTCTCATACAAGCTCATAGGAAATCAAGCAAGGTACAAAAAGTTGCCAATGTTCGGGGGCGCTTAATGTTTTAACCATAAACAGTCATTTAGTGTTTTTTTTCTATTTTTTTGTGCTTAATGGAAAATGACAAACGTTGAATAACCACTTTGAATATTCTATGTACGTACTTATCTTTTCTATATTATTTATTAACTCAATAATGGCTCCTTACTAATATGATGATGTAGCTTCTCCATTGAAGAACACTTTTTAATCCTTACATAGTATAAAACAATAACGCTTTTTTATGTTTGTCCCTATATTTTTTTTTCTAAGAAAAGGGGGCAAACGAGCAGCGGGAACACCTATATATGCTTAAATCTTTAAAACTACGCAACGGATTTTGATGCGGTTTTTTAATAGATAGAGTGATTAGTAGATTATTAGTTATATATGTAGGAGCGGAAATAATTTATTGTAAATACATAATAATATTTATGAAGTGAAATATTCCAATTTTAATTTTTCTAAAAAAAATATCTGTCATGTCATTATTCCTAGTGGAATATCATAACTGTAGTGCATATACGTATAAAATAACGCGAGTACGGCTGTCCGTCTGTACGACGACATTGTCTATCTAGAAACGGACATTCGATATTTTAAGTATCCAACTAAAGTTACTTTAAATAAATAATATTCAATTTGAAACGCACGCGCAGCTTTGCAAAGATGTATACAGAGCAGTTATCTAATACTAGCTGTTGCTTGCGACTTCGTCCGCGCGAAATTAAAAAAATATAGCCTTACTCGGGGATAATGTAGCTTTCTAACGGTGAAAGAATTTTTGAAATCGGCTCAGTAGTTTTTGAGTTATTTTAACAAATACAAACATAGAAATAGATAAGCTAATAAAGAGACAGGAATAAAGAACAATCAACAATTTCATAAAAAAAATTATGTAATTAAGTCTAGAAGGCACAGAATTTTAACTAGAAGTAAATCCGCGTTTTGGTTGGGATGGCGTGGGATCGCCAAGTTTGGAGAGATTTCTTGTCGGAGGCCAAGGCCCACTCCGGGTGATCGTGTCAACCTAGTTAGTTAATTTTATAAGTAAATCCTATTAGTTATTAATTAAACGATCTGTAACTTTTCCAGATTTAACTATGTCTTTAACAACATTAAGGGTAGGCATACTTAAATCACATTTAATTTAACGCGCTAGTTTATTATATCTTACGTAGCTTCGTATATTTCCAGCTCTTTATATTTCCACCTGTCGTTCAAGTTGAAGCAAGCTTGATGCAAATGTCGTCCATTGTTGGCCACTAACGACTCGTGCTGACTCGGATCATTACTGACCCGACCGTACTCGGTACCATAACGTCTATACTAGTCCATTTTATGTCCGTATGTCAGTTTGTATTTAAGTGTAGCGACATCATTATTCAGGCTTTGGAATCTTCAAGATATTTCCTAGTTAATAAAATCGTAAAGTAAAAAAAAATAAAAATAAAATGGAGCCTACTTAGTCTATAGGTAAAATATATTTGCTGAAAACGGGAATTGTTACAATTAATAAAAAAAATATATAACAAAAATTTGGAGATGCCGGGGATCGAACCCGGGGCCTTTCACATGCAAAGCGAACGCTCTACCACTGAGCTACATCCCCATGCTTATGTGCGATTAAAATGTAAACCATACTGTAGTACGCATGCGTAATATCAATGTACGAGTAAAATGTGGTTTAAACAGCCACATGTGTGAATATTTAGCTATAGTTGAAGAGAAATATTATTGCGCTATTGTGAATTATAAGATATCATTTAAAATAAAACAGATACTTAATTTAAAACTAATATTATAAAGAGAGAAACAATGTATTTTTGTATGTATTGAAATCATTTAAGAACTACTGGGCTGATTTCAAAAATTTTTTTCACCCTTAGAAGGCTACATAATCCCCGAGTAACATAGGCTAAACAAACTTGGATGAGCGAGACCTGGATAAGCAAGATTCATTCCCTGGTCCAGGCGAGCTACTTCCATAAGCGAGAAATTCAGTTTACAGAGAAACCTCTATAAGCGAGAGAAATATCCCGGTCCCTTGGACTCTCTCGTATCCAGGTCCAACTGTATTTTGAAATTCCACGGGAACAAAGTCGCGAACAACAGCTAGTTTAAAATAAAAAAATAAAGCCAGCGAGACTTTGAAGTGTAAATGAGTGTAAAAAATTATATAATTTTATAA
>QDHC01000419.1:115309-129288 GCA_013186455.1 Papilio dardanus tibullus | reverse complement strand
TTTATTCGAGCGAGTATAAGAATCGCAAGGTCATTGACCTACGAGCGGCCATCTTGTATTAGTAAACCAACGTTACTTTGTAAAGCTAAATTAACTTGCAATGATTTCTTCTGCAGTTTACATTATTAATCTCGATACGATTCTTCTTCGCAAGCTCTACGTACATCGATAATCTTAAAAACATAGCTCGCCTTTTACAATACGCATTTACTTAAATAATCCATAAATCTTGCACTCTGGAGCCGCGTAATAACAAAATTCACAAATTCAATCAAAAAAGACCCCTGAATATATGAAGCGATGCAAGGTACAGACGGACGTACGGACAGACACAAGAAATCATTATTGCGGCGGAATCCATACAAATAATTGGCCCGTAAACATGTCAAAGCGGCGTCTCTACCATGTATATTTCAGTAGGGTTGCCACTTGCATATTATATTGTAACATTTGGTGACATAAAATATTCGACCCCGACAAAATATCAAGCCAAACTCTGATAGTCAATATTACGTGAGAACAGCGATATTTTAATCAATATTATGGTACCGACAGCATTATTGGCAATAACTAAATAATAAGAGACTAGTGATCCAAGAAATTAGGCTGAATTTATTTGTCTGATCTTGAACTATAGTGTTTCATTGTAAGTTTATATAGAAAATCTTTTGTAAGTTTACTAAGTCAAGATTTACGATATTACTTAAAAAGATAAAGAAAACTATAACACTAGATCCTAATAAAATACTTAGAAGCATACTAAGCAAAAGAATAAATTAAACTCAAATAAAAGAAATACTAGTCACAGTTTCTTGTGACAGCCCTGAGGCGGGCCGAATCCGTCAATGTCGTATCAATAGAGCGGGCGACGCAGTTTTTTCGTCGCGCTCTGGTGACAGACGCGCGCCGTAAGATGGCTCTGCCATTGTAAGGCGCGCGCGCAATCCCAGATCCCACTAAATAAAACCACGACTATACTAACCTATTTAAATATGGTACTAAATAACTTTAAAATATTTAATTATTAAATTGATAATTTAAATTCAAATTGAATATAAAGTTACATTTTACTCTTCATCATAATTATTAAGACTTACAACTTTTTTCGTATTAAAAAGTATTTTAATACCAAAAGACGTCAACACTTTTAAATAAATTCAGCAAACACAAGTAAGAATGCTATGGGATTTCTCAAAATGTCCTCTCGATTTTTTTTACATGAAATTGAAAAAATAATTGATTTAGCTTATATTCTATTCTCAACTTTGTTCCAAACATTCATAAGGTAAACTAGAAATCAACCACCTGGATTCTCCACATAGCCCCTGCCCATAGACATCTGCAATTGCAGGTTTGCGTACATTAATCAATAAAGGAAGAGTCGTACAGAAAGAGGTAATTTCCTCTTCCTATGCATGCCTTCCTCCGTCATCTGTTCTGCCGTTCTTGAGATGGTAACAAACAGACGTACTTACTCGATACAATATTAAATTTCGAATTGATTAGTAAGAAATAAGTTTAATTCCGTATACCCGCACCCTTATGTTTATCTCGATATACAGCTATCAGTAGATATCTGAGTTTATCTGCTATCGCCGCGGACGGTCCCGGCCTCATAGAATTGATTTTGATCGACAACTCGTCTCATTTTAATTCTCTCCAGTACTAAATGTCCACGTTTTATCGAATACTATTATTATGTATGTATTTGAAGCAACTTGTCAATCAAATGATACTATATTTATTGCTAAAGGATTTTTTTTTGTAATCAATAAATGCTTGACTACAAACCTATCCTATGTTACACGACAGGAATTGTTACAGTGTAGTAGTAGTTTGACCCATGATGGGCTCCATTTTTATGCAACTCCACGACTAGCGCGTATTTAGCATTATAATATATTCATCTTTCTTTTCTAAGTTGCCACATACTTAGATGTAAAAAAGATGTTTCTTAATCTCAATGAGTCAAATTTATAATTTTAACGAGAATATTTTTATTTGTTATTCATTATTGTAATTAATCACTAAAAGTAGCGAATCTAATAGTTGTTATGTTATAATAAGTAGTTATTTCATAATCAATATTTGGATCGTATTTAGATTGTGATTGACTATAAAGTCGGTTAATTTAACTGCCAGCAGTTATCTGCTATGATTTTATTTTTTACTTTGTAAATCTTATTTGTTTCAGGTCATTAAAATGCCGGTCGTCTGAATGTTATAATCACCGTGTCATCGGTCGTTAAAGGAAAGGTTTTTTATTCGATTTTTTGCTTCAAATATAACCGGATGTTGTGAGTATCTCGGCAAATTCTCATCGAACATCGATCGATTCGTTCAAATCGATCGTTAGTTCGGCATCCAGTCGACAGGTGGCGTCATTGTCCGAATGTAATTATAATGTAATTAATGTAAGGGGGTTTAATTAGAGATGGGATAATGACATATCCGCTTATGAAGCACCAATTAATGTAATTAAATGTCTCTGTCATTATGTATCGATGGTGCTTAGGAGTAATATCATATCGGACGCCATAATTTGTGTCGAATATGCGACTCCAAACTGTCTTCACTGGCGGTAGTTACAATTACATTTTATTGATATGACGATTGGTGTTGTTATTTTATGGTCAACGATTAAAGAATGACTTAAAAATATACAGTCAAACCTGCATAAGCGAGACGTGGATGACTGAGAAACGTCTATAAGTGAGAGTCATTCTCTGGTCTCGACGAGCTACCTCCACAATCGAGAAACTCAGAATAGGGAGAAACCTCTATAAGGGAGACAAATATCGCTTATCCAGGTTTGACTACATAAAAATAGCCACATACTACTCTCTAAGCCTGCCAACCTTTTTAGTTAGAACAACTACTTATAAACATGTTGTCTACGCCCTTTACCGTTTCATAGAATGATACAAGATGGCATAATAAATCAAAAATAATAAGGCACTATCCAGGGCTGCTTAAATTAAAAGGATTACACTAAGTTTAAACACTAATAGGGAAACAAGCTAAAAGAAATCGATATTCAGTATTATGAATACTTATAAGTAACAAGGATATCCCTAAAAACTTGTTCGCAGTAGGATATTTTAGTCGAGTAGCAAGTAACAAGTATCCGAACGATGGATTTACTAATCTACTCTACTAAAATGTTGCTGTTCAGACACGTTTAGTTATTAAATTACTTGCCACTCGACTAAAATACTATCCTGGTGCGAACAAGGCATTCATTATCCCCTCATAATGTCAATAAGGTTATTGTACTAATCCATAAATCATGAACTTAAAATCAATTAGATTAAATTCAAGTTTGTCGACACTTAACCAGTTGGGTTAACCAAACTACTCTCTTTTCTAAGCGATTCGATAGCGAACAAAAATGTATGGAACTGACAATGACGTTCGATATCACACTCGTGACAAGCATATGATTTATCACATGTCATTGTCAGTTTCATACATTTTTGTCGATTCCATCGGCGATATTACGAATCGAAAGTTACTTTTGCGTAGCCCCACTGCCTATTTGATTACGATTTTTTTTATAAAAACTGTGTAACCAAAAGACTGTACGTCTAAGCAGCCCTGGATCGTAAATGAGGTGTCTCCTGCGAGCTGTTGTCTGCGCATGGGCATTTCATTCCCGCATCGATAAGGGGTGTATTAAATCAAAGGACGCCGCTTTTTCAAACTCTATTCTTATTCATTAATACTTTAAATAAATTGGAAAAAGCGCTTGCAAGTGGGGGTCTGACATAAACCGTTCGACGGCAAAAAGTTGAATTCCTCGCTTTAGCATAAGTGAGTAAAAACGGAATTGCATCGAGATTTTCAGTACGATACAGCCTTAGCGTAGCGCTTTAACCTCGCTCGTAAACATACATTGTTTCGGAAACGATGCCAGCTTACGAACAAAATATTCTGGCTTTATACGATACAAATTCATGTATAAAGTTTAATTTTAAAATTACATGGTATCTTGTGTTTGTTAATCTTAATACCGCACTCATAGTTCTCACTTAGAGACCCATAGTATAGATTTCTCATACTAAATCTACACTTAAGGAAACCACTTACTCACACTGAGTGCGGTTTATTTATTTAAAAAATATGTATAACCAAATTTGCAGTAATGTAATGTGTAATGTAATGTAATTGAACCTATGTCAAAAACTTTCCTAACTGTTGTCGATTTCATGAAATCTTCAAAGGAATGTACCATTTGTATTTTTAGTATAACAAAGTAAAACTCTAGAAGACTGTAGCATTTAGTATTGCACTTCTGCAAACCGATAATACGCGATGCAACAATCGACAATAAAATCGACTCAGCGAACGGCTTTTGTCAAAGCGAAATGATTCGAGTGCAAAAAAAGTATCGTAATTATTGCATCGGGAGGGTAATTTTGAGTCATTGTTCTCGAGAAATAGCAATTATATACAATTACTTGTATATGACATTGTGTTGGTTCATTCTTGTGTATCGATAGTCAACCGCTGCGGCGCATCGCTCGCATGCCCCGCGACCTGCGCCCGCGCCGACTGCTGCGCTCCACACTGCGCTAACGAACAACATTGTAATAGAGCAAAGTAGATCCTTTGTTCGGACACGTTTAGTTACTAAATTATTTGCTACTCGACTAATACTACGACAACTGGTGCAAACAAGGATTTAGTAACTTTACTTGTACACAATATTTAATTCTATCGTACAACTGAATGTCCTCGGAAGAATCAGTGGATATGGTGAACTTACCGCTATTATGTGCCTTTGCTAGTTTGTGATTAGTGATGCATCCCAAGTAAAGGAGGAAAGTGAACAATTTTAATTTTGTTTTTTTGTTATGCAAAAGAATATCTTCAAATCGTCTTAGGCTACAACTTTGTTTATTTCTTTTATTTATATTTACTAAATTCTATAATTTATTACTAAGCCTAAACTTATAAATAGGGAAGTATCAACTATTTATGAATTTAACATAGAAACGAATTTGGTCCATTATGGAACAAAACTGAGACGCGGCCATCAGTGCCTTTGTCCGTGTAAAAAATGGAACAATGAAGTGAAAATGTTAACGAAATATTATCTAACAATGGTGGGCCATTATGACGGATAGGTGTGAAGAATTCGACGGAATCTGAAAACAGGCGCGGCTTTAGAATTTACTGTCGGACGGACGAGATGCCGAAAGACTTGTACGAACAAAAATAAAACATAACATTCATTTTACTATATCAATGACTTCCTACTAGATTTTTGGTATAACTATATTAGTTGGGCATTTAGTTTAAACTTTTAATAAATGAAAGATTTTCTCCAAAAAAATGCCGTTTACAAATATAGCGTTAACTGTTTTCGCGGAATTATTTTATTTCTTTTGATTTTAAAATACTCATACTTATTAAAATGCTGGTGTTCGATTTCTTGTGCTTTTACCTTCAAAAACACTTTTTGTTAACAATATTTGGCCTAAAAGGACATTATCAGAAAAAGGTTCCATCAATATTTTTATGTTAAAACACAATGAAAATGAATTAAAATGCTTATAAAGAATTTAGCACTATCAAATAAATTAATAGGGCCACACGCAGCTACAGCCAGTTTATAGTCAAGGAACCATGAATAGGGTTGGCACCGAAATATTTTATAAGCTTCGGAGCCGTTAAAACATGAAAATATTTTTAGAATTTCCATGAATATTTTAAGGTATGAAAAAATAATAAAATCGAGAAAAACAACCAGCAATAACTAACTTGCATACCTAATTGTCAAAGAAAAATCAGAATGGCGAAACATCATAACTTTATAAATCGGAACTTCTTCTTATACATTAATTCATTAACATCCAATCTGAAGATCTTTTCAACTTAAAGTTTTTGTTTAATAAATTCGAAGCTCCATTTCATTTTCAATTTACACTTTCAATATGAATAATAAGACACAACCCTATAAGGACAGGACGAAAATCTTTTTTTAATCCGAGTCGTGAATTCGTCGCATACATTGTCTAAGTTTGGACAAAATAAGTGAGTAGGAAATACAGGTAAGAAGTAGTCCCTTTCGATTTGTCTTTCAGGCTTTAGAACTGCACTTTCAGTGCGTCAAAACTGAACCTTCGTCCTTAGACATGAAGGTCTTATTTCCTTAAAAAGATTGGTATGGAACAATATGCATGAAGTTATAGAATATTTAACTTTATTGCAATGGTTCAAAGTATATTTTAGAGTGAACATGTAAAGCAATAAAGTATAAATGAAAGTCCGCGTAAAAAGGGAGTGATGATGGAAAAATGAGTCGATAGTTATTAAGCCTCTTTGACGAAGATGCCAATTGTATAGTTTTCTTATGACTCGCGTCGTTTCGCTTCGACATTTTTGTCCGGATTTCGGTTTTGGAGTGTTTGTGGAATTCAGTCCAGTTTAGATTTTTATCCTGTTTAAAACCGCAGTGCGGACTTAAATTTATTTACATACAAATAAGTTTTATGCTGGTTTCTGAGATTTGAAGTTACTATGAAACAAAAAATGAATAACAACGACTATAACCTATAACTTTTCACGCAAAACAGACCCCAGAGTAAAGGAAACAAAGAAAAATAACTTAACTAGCTATTGCGCGCGACTTCGTCTCCGTGGAATTAAATAATATAGCCCATGTTACTTGGGGATAGCGTAGCTCTCTAATGGTGAAAGAATTTTTGAAATCGGCCTAGTAGTTCTTGAGTTATTTCAATACATACAAAAATAAAAAAGATACAAAGTTCCTCTTTTTATAATATTAGTATAGATTAATTATGTCTCTAGAAACAATAATATTTTTCTTATTCTTTTGACATTAATCAGGACATCCAATATAAATGATATATTATAAGCTAGCAGTTTGGCGAGATGTACAATGTAACAATAGAAGCGTCGATATCCGTCAGTCGGCCCCGCCGGCCGCCGGATTAGTTATGATTTACGACGACTCACAGAGGTAACACTCAAAGTCGGCAAATGTCCTTATACCATTACATCCCCATGCTCAAGCTAGCCATTAGTGTGGGCCATGAAAACGTAAATGCAAAAGGTTTTATACTTTATTTATTTAAAATGGCTAAAAACTCGCGTATAATTTTTGGTAAACGGTACCGACTAGTTTTTTAGCCGTTTTAAATAAATAAAGTATAATAATGTCTCACGAAAGTTTTAACAATTTAATTGCATAAGGTTTATTTAATAGTCTTTTTACATTCTTTTCTTAGGAGCACAAATTCGAAACGTTATTTAGTTTTTTGTTCGAATAAAGGATATGATAGATATATTTACGCCCTAACCTGAACAGACTCGCAATTTCAGGATCGTAGAATCAAGAGAAGTACTGAGTTATCTCAGATTAGTACAAAATAGATTACTAGCTCTTTCTAGATAGAAATTTCTGCTAGTTCATAATAGTAGTTAATAATTATTTGAGTTCTATCACAATTTGCTTATATCTTAACAATAAAATGGTTCTCCAGAGATCTTATTTATTTATTTAGTTATCTTAAGACGGACATGACATTTTTACTAAACCCAAATCTAACGCAACACTTCTTTTCAGAAATTCTTAATAGACATTATTTTATTCTATAAAATAATATAATGTATCTGTGATGCCATAATATAACTTGAAAATTCTCGCTCGTTTCGTGGCCCACACTCGTGTCCATACACATGTCACTCGTTCGCAATCGTATCGCACTTATATCGCGCCTTTTTTTAATAAATCCCCACAAAAAGCTCCTCCCTCGCGCGGTCACAAACAATTTGTATGAATCAATTACAACGAAGGGACACTGTTTTTATTAATAGTTTTTGTCTGAAGATCTTTATTAAAAGTCATGTATTGTTTCTCAAAAGATAACTTTCAGAGCGGTTTTATTGAATAGTTCTTATTTGGAAGTATTTTTTTTTACTTTTTGTTTTTAGGTAAGTACTGATAGGTGGAGAGAAGGTTTGCCTGAATAAACGAATGCTTAAGTGACAGTGTGGTATATTGGCTATGGTCTGGTTGTCTATGGGTGTCTCAAGCATCGCGCCATGTTGACAGTCGTGGTCTGGTGATGATTGAGCCATAATATACCCCTATGACTGGAACGTTACAGATCGTCGTCAACTAGTCACTAGGCCAAATATTTAAACGACATTTAAATATGTAACTCTCTTAAATGATAAGACCACGCTTAAACTCCATATTCACGCCAAAGTTTACACCCTTATTTTAAGATTCGATTCATAATTCGGCGAGAAATTAAATAGCAAGTTGTTTCAAATATTTTAATGCACTATTTTACCTACTTTTCGTTTATATAAAATTCTATGTTAATATTACTTATTCGATTATCCTACTATCGCCACTTTAAACTGAGCGAGGGTGGTGGGTGAAATAAAAAGTAAGCCGTCCCTCTCGCACCCGTCCCCTCCCCGCGCACCTGTACGCAGGTCGCATACTAACGTCGCTCTCAGGAAGCTTTTAACCCAACTCGGTTGAACCTTGATTATAAAAGTAATTACACTTCTACTCCTCGCTTATAAGAAACTCGAGCTGGTACAAAACTTACTTTTATCCTTGATTTTGCAACTGATATTAATGAGAAAGAAATTTTTACGTTAGGGTTATATTATGTCTTTCTTCTGAACCTATATCCTTTCTCCTGGCCATCTTAGACAACGCATCTTTAACCTTTACTGTAGATGTCTATGGGGAATGGTGACTTCGCTATTTTAGCTATATTTAAGGGAATTCTAGATTGATTCATAATACGTTGCGTTGTTTAGACTATACATGATTATTCATTCAATTTAATTGTGTGTTATTGCAACAAACTTGCACCGTGTAAATGGGCCTTAATATACGAATAAGTTTTTTTTTTATAAAGTGGAAAACGAGCATGCGGCCACCTGGATTCGCTTAAATATACAAAGCGATCGCTGCCCATAGACATCTGCAATTGCAGATGCGTTGCCTAAACTTAATCTATGGAGGAGACGCACAGCAAGAGGATAATTCCTCTTCCTATACGTACCTTCCTCCGCCATATCCACTTCCCCTTCCCATCAAGTATCAAATATGTAACATTGCATGTTATTTTCAATTTTTTTGGTGCACTTTTATTATTTAATATTTATTTCTTCAGTGACAACCCTACTGAGTCCAGCACGTACGTTTTACGACCGCCTAAATATCGCATCAGGTCCATAAACTTGAGGCATGGGAGAAGTTCGCGATGCTTTATGACAAAACTTTATAATTCTCAAAACTAATACTTCGCTTTGCCCACATTTGTAGATACATTTTATCACCACTTATATTACTAGTTAGTTCTTAGGTTTTAGTTCTAATCTCCTCATTTTATTAAATAAAAATATACCAACACCTTAGGTTATTGTAAACTTTAGTATATATAGTAACTTAATGTATACTTTGTTCTCACAGAAGAACAAAAAAAGGTTGAAAGAACGCAATTAATTTAAAAATCATTTTCAAAAATCCATTTACCAACTCCTATTTTATTAAATAGCAAAATTCCAACACTACTAAATATTAAAACACATTTTTTTCCACAATAACAAAACAATGCATTGAAACTTTTTAAAGACTAATCACCCTGTTTCCGGCAGTGCGTCGTAATAGTGGTTGGGGGGAGCTCTCATTCTTGTCACGTAGTTTGTACGTGGCCGCCCCGAGAATTACTACGCTATACTTACTCGTAGCTAACTTCAGATGACTACGAGAAAGTATAAAGCATTTTCAAGAAGTTATACAAATCCTACCTTTAATGTACGTAATTATTATTTTTATTATCTTAACTGCAATAGAGTAGAATGTCTCAATAAAGAGCTTTTTATAAACAGATCAGACCTACTTTTAGTCTACTTTCCCTTCCTATCCTTTTCTTATAAAGAAATAATGGAAAGAGGAAGTGGATATGGCGGGGGAGGGGCCGTATGGGAAGAGGAATTATTCACTTGCTGTGCGTCTCCTCCTCCGTAGATTAAGAGTAGGCAACGCTTCTGCAATTGCAGATGTTTATGGACAGCGGTAGCTTCGCTATTTCAGCGAATACAGGTGGCCGATTGCACGATTGCCACTTTATAATATCTGTTACAAGTCAAAAGAATTAAAATGTACTCCCAGTACTAATATAAACAATATCGTATGTATAGATAGACTTTACTGGAGTAATTCGCAGAGGCACGTCGGAGTACGTGATACGAATTGCTTTTACTCGTCACAGGCACCTATAACGCGAGACGGCACAGAAAAGATAAATTATACGAAAACAGAGCCACTTTAAAATAAGTTGGTTTACATTTTTTTTAGAATCATTCCAATTAACTGCTCGATAATTAAGTTTTTTTATAATTAACTAGTTTTTTTTTAAATAACTAACAATTCTCTGACCCTTACGATACTCCGGCGAATCTACAGAACCTTACTCTAAAACAGTTAAGTATTATAGATTACGAGAAACCACCACGGCCATACTTAGGTCATACTTTAGTATAAGTTCCGAGCCCCTCGGTGTGGACGTAGAGTAAGCTGGTAGTAATGATGATACATAGAAATAAACGCAAAAACATCGGCTAAAAATTAAATCATTCTTTATTATCAATATGAGTCGCTTTTAATCGCATTAACTCCCTCTCGAAGGCGTGAAAGTATTTTTATAGGTGTCGAGGAATGTCATCAGATGCGAACACAGCGCCCCCCTTGACAACTTTATGATTTAATGCTTGCCTTTCGCGTAATTATATCGACGGTCTTACTTACTACGCATTAGAGCATTCGCAAGATCTCAGATGCCTATTTAATTACGACTTGAAATGTAGATTTTTTTTTTAAATATCGTTGTCGTTTTATGTACAACGCTAGGATCCTAACTATCGTTTATGAAGCGTGTGATAATACTTTTTCCGCTTTATTCCGAAACGAGAATCAGCGTTATTACTGTTGTACTTTCTACGTTTGGTACTGTTACATTCATAATATTTATTCTTAAATACAGAACAGCCTTGTTCCTGGTACTTCTTATGACACATAATTTGGCACAGTGAGACACCTGGTCTATCTTATTTAGTTCCGAGTGTCCTCCAGTATCGTATAATCGACGACTTATTGGTCCTCGTTTATAGCAGTACTTTATAATTATCGAAGTAAGGGGGCTTAGGTTTAAAGACCTTGAACAGTTATTACTTGTAGGAGTTTTAGTGTAAAATTCAATGTAAGTTATGTAATTATTTATCAGTGCCTCGAGCACAAAGCAACTATTGCGAAGTAACTGAACCCAGTTGTTTTTTAACTTTCACTTAAAGTATTTGTCGACTCTTATGTTCGTAATTTGAATGCCCGAGTATCGGGGATGTAGCTCAGTGGTAGAGCGTTCGCTTTGCATGTGAAAGGCCCCGGGTTCGATCCCCGGCATCTCCAGATTTTTTTAATCTCAAAAAGATATTTAATTGCATTATAAATAAAATAATAATAATTATTATAGAATCCAACGATTGCTTGAAGTTTCCCTGTTCATAATCAAAACATTCGATTACTATTTTTATTATTAACAATTGAGTTAAAGTTAATTACTTACCAATGTTTTATATTTAATTTTTTTTTATCAAGATGACAAAAAAATCCCTAAGTTCACGGCCAAACTCCAATAGTGGACCACTCCAAGAAAAAGAAGACAAAAAATATCAAATAACCCATAAAAACTGAAACACCAATGAATACAACATCGTAATCAACCGCAGATATAAACAGTCTGTTGCCAGTAAAACAAATGCCAAAGTTCATTTGTCGGCAGATTGAGGATGGGCTGTAAACAGTACAACTGAGGACCTAGCACCGGGAATTAGCTATAAAAACTTTTTTACAATCGACAGAAGGGGACCATAGATAATAGTGATGTGCGTGTACATTAGAATTATATCGATATAATTTCAAATAATAAGACAGGCGCATATACTTTGTTACTTGGCATGTTTAATTATTGTAATGAAACACCCTTCAAAATCAACCATACTTTTTGAGAATTGATTAGATTCCTAACTTTCCCAATAGAATGTTTATAAAATGACACAATACCATAGCCAGTTAAAGACCTTTATCTGTCTTTATAATTTGTCACTAATCTGATTTACTAACAAAGTCTAAACGTAACACAGAACTTATGAATTATTTTGACATCGATATCGACAATCGATATCGTACATCCCTAAATGACACAAGCAATAATTCTTGGCCGCACCTCATTTGCATTTCTTTATTGGATCGCAGGGAAATTGAGAAAAATTCACGCTCTCTGTTTTAATTACAAGCTGTTTATTATTTGCATTACAATTAAGCACAGGATCTCGAGGAATCTTGTTTGATGCTTCCACTTAATTCGATTTCATAAATTACATCGAAACATCAAGAGGGTGTGTAGTTATAAAATGTAAATTACTATTCAATACCATTTTTTAATATTTTATATTTTTTGGTTCATAAAGACCAAGTTACTAATAAGTAGAAAATGTTAAGGACTGTAAGGTACGAAAAAAATAAGGGAAGAAGTCTATCTCTCAAAAATTATAGTGGGTCAGTACTATTCTAATTAACGAGTAATTTTAAGACGTATAAAATTACTATTAGATCCAAAAAATCTGGAGATGCCGGGGATCGAACCCGGGGCCTTTCACATGCAAAGCGAACGCTCTACCACTGAGCTACATCCCCATACTATATATTTAATAAAGTTTAAACAATTCGTGACTGCTGTTTGCGATAAATACATAAAATTCTAAAATTCTTTTCATTTTGTGTAAGTTTTATGTATCGGGGATGTAGCTCAGTGGTAGAGCGTTCGCTTTGCATGTGAAAGGCCCCGGGTTCGATCCCCGGCATCTCCAGATTTTTTTTACTATTGGACAGTATACACTTTTTAGAGCTAAGTATATTATTTGAATAACCAATTTTAAAAAAAAACTATTTATAGAAATAGGGAAAGGAAATTAGATTTTTTTTATAAAAATAAAACATTTTGTGTCTTACCGTACATGCTAATTACCAAACTCTTTTTATATAAAAATCTTATGACGATTACTGGGGCGTTCCCCAAAATAGCCAGCGTCAAAATTATATGGAACTATGACGTTCGATACCTCACACGTGACAATCACATAATTTATCGAATGTCAATGTCTGTTTTGTCGATTCCATCAGCGATATCGCCAATCGAAAAGTACTTTGAGTAGCTTTCTGTGTTAATGTTTATCCACGATTTAAATGCCCGGAAAGTACTTTGGCTTACACTGTTTATTTCTATCATATACAAGGTAGAAAAATATAGTTAGAGCATGCGTTGAACTGAAGACAAAAACATCGATGTCAAAGTTACAACTTCACAAGAACGTTAAATAACTGTACGGTCACATTACTTACAGCAAACAGTATAAAGGAGCAATCGCCAGATTACCCGATACATCACAACTAACGCACCATCCATCTCCGTAATAGTACCATACCTCGCCTGCGACCATTATACTGAATGTTTAATGGATGCGCTACATCGGAATCTATTGCCTAGAAAAGTACTACAAGCCTAAATGAATATGGAACCTAATGTAGCGTTAGATTAGCCATAATCTTTTAAAAGTATACAAACTATCGCTCTTTTATAAGAGAAGCTGGCAAAGGAACACCGAGGTGATCACTGACGGCATTGAAATACTAGAGAACCTAGGGGTTACCCAAAGCACATGCGCCACAAAGCGATTTGATAACGAACATCAAAAATGTATAAAACTGACAATGTTGTTCGATACCTCACTCGTGGCAAGCACATGACTTATCGAATGTGATTATTAGGTACATTTTTATCGATTGCATCAGCGATATCGCCAATCGAAAGATACTTTGGGTAAGACCCCTGGAGATGCGATGCTGCGCATTGACTATGTCCTAG
>QDHC01000419.1:83688-93864 GCA_013186455.1 Papilio dardanus tibullus | reverse complement strand
AACATTATCTTCATAAAAACACTTGTTTAACAATTAACAATCTTATCTAATCATAATTGACAATAAGATTTAGAAAAACAATGGGAAAATCATTAAGTTTTCGCAGGCATGTTGGTGAAACTGTACAAGACATATTGTCTCAGTTCTTTGGAAGAAAATGGAAAGGGATGACAGTATAATTTTATACGAGTGTTTCAACAATGGACACCTACTGTAACTTGTAGATTTAATGACTGAAGAATCGTGTGTATTAGATTTGTATTCTATGCCGGAGCATAATAACTTTGTTGTTATAAATAATGGTACTTATTAAGGTTTTTAATTAGATATACGAAGAAATGGAGAGGAAGCAGAACCTAGGATAAAGCAATGGCGGCCGCACTGGGGACGCCTTTTGCCCCACTTTGGGGATATAGGACATTTAGTAGTAAGTAGTAGAAAGAGATGGATTGGTCGCGTATTAAGTGACATGACCGAACCTACGGGATTAGGATATCGGAGCAGTGATATGAATTTGGTAATAAAGGTCTTTTGTTTAAAGGTCACTTACTGTAAAACGTCGTCCGGTATAGTGCAGTCAACTTTCGAGTTTGATTTCATCTTGACAATTTTGACTTTGGGCTTTGCTTTCTTTTTAACAGTTTTGACAGGCTTCTTGACAACAGGTATAGCCGTAACCGAACTGACTGGTAACGCCGGGGTCACTGCTGGACAGGGGAGCTTCGGCGAGTTACGACGGGACTGGAATTAAATAGAAATAATTATAAATATCATAACTCTTTTGCTTCGGTGTAAGGCCGTTTTTTGCGTAAAATCGGTCTAAGAGTTTCTGCACAAACACAATTGCACACAGCATAACTAATGGCTAAATATCGTTACATTTTCTCTTTCAATTATGACTTCATTAGACCGAGTTCGCGATAAAACTAGAGATTTTGAATGAAGCCGTAGCTGTTGAAAGAGAAATTGTAACCATAGTTATTTAAGTATATAATTTTATTTAAAATATTGATTGTAATTGATTTATATTTATGTTTATACAATTTAAAGTGGTTCTATTTCAAATTAGTTCAAAAACAGTCGTAATAACAGAATAATTTGTGTTATTCAAAATAATACAAAACCACGAACATTGAATGTAAAGGTGATGACAAAAATAATCTTGAAGGTTAACAATGGAGAGATAGTATTAAAAATAGATTTTATGTGTTAAGTGTTTAATGTGTGTGAGGGATTTGTTACAGGCGGCCGTTTGTGTTGAATAAACGAAGCCAAAGGTATGCTGCCATACAAAAACCCAATACGATAACTAAACCGATATATTTTGCGATGTTAAAAGATATTTGTATTAAAACTTTCCTACAAGCTTTAAATAATTATATTGTTAAAACTTTCGTGAGACATTATACTTTATTTATTTAAAACGGCTAAAACAGAGTGCGAAATAAGCACTCGCCTTGATGATGGATTCCCGAAGAGTCCGAAAGTAGTCGGTACCGTCACCGAAAATTACACGTGAGATTTTAGCAGTTTTAAATAAATAAAGACTGAAATAAAAAAACGTAATAGCAATGGTTAATAAAAAATAAAAAACAAAGAATGTGATAACAGGGATACGCACTTTTCTCCTAGAGCATTTTAGCCCTTGTTCCAAAAAAATTTATAAAGTACTGCGATAAACGAGGACCAATAATTCGTCGATTATACGATACTGATACATTCGGAATTAAATAAGATAGACCAGGGGCCTTATTGGACTAAATTATACTCCTATATCATAAGAAGTACCAGGAACAAGAATGTTCTGTATCTTAGAATGAATTTTATGAATATACCAGTGTCCAGTACCAAACGTAGAAAGTACAACAGTAATAACGCTGATTCTCGTTTCGGAATAAAGCGGTTTCTATTTTATTATTATTATCTATACTTGTTTTAGAATAAGTCGGAAAATTAAACGAAGAAATTTAACGTATCTCGTGATAAAGCACCTCCGCAGTCATTACTCATACAACGTGGTTGTATTGCACTGATGCTTTCCTCTATAAATATCTTAAACACGCATAAGATGACGTATTTAATTACTACGTTTTATTATAGTCATTGATTCACACTTTGATGAATAAATCTCGGAACATAAAGAAGCATTTAATAGTGGTAGAGCCCGCTTTAACATCATCGCACTAATCGGCCGGCTTGTCCGGTGAAATACCACGACCACAGAAAACAGGCGTGAAACGAAAGAAATTGTGTGTTTCGTCTGATGAGTGTAGTGCCGGAGGCCTCATTTTAGTCCTAATTTTATTTAAGGAAGCGATGGAAAGTGAAAGTGGATTTGGCGGGGGAGGGGGCGCATAGAAAGTGGTATTATTCTATTTCTGTGCGTCTTCTCGCCAGCAGATTAAGGGAAGGCAACGCATATGCAATAGCAGATGTCTATGAGCAGCGGTCGCTTCGCTATTTCAGCGAATTCAGGTGTCCGCTTGCTCGTTTGCCACTTTATAGCATAAAAAAAGCAATCCTATACTTGTTAAGAACTTCAATTCTGATGTCGCGTAAAAAATGTGTTAGTTCGCTTCTCAAAATACATGTTTAATAAATCTTGAACACCTCTGACGAAATTAACAGCTAAAAACATCACCACAAAGTATAAAGATAGAACGTGAGATAACATTTGTATTAAAAAAAAATAATTCGGCCACTTTCAAGAACACCGGTATGAAATCAGGGCGGTACAAGAATAGAACATAAGTGCGAAGAATTCGGAAAGCTTAGCGCGGGACGCACCTCTAATTGCGGACACGTGCTTCTTGAAAAATACACGCGGAAATATTACAAAATCTACAAACGTGTTTAGCTTACATTTCTTCATGCACTATTTTCTAGTAAAATATGGCTAAGAAGGAACAATATGGTAACTAGAAAGAACTAGCAAACAATTTGCAAAGAGCTAAAATTTGTTCTTAAATTGTTTTACGACCGAATTTTTCAAATGCCATTCAAATATTTAAGAGCTTACACTTTAAGTCTACGCTTAAACTCCAAATTCTATAGAGATCTCGTTTAATTTTGGCGTGACTTAGATTTTAAGCGACGCTTAAATTTAAGCGGCGTTTGAACACACGGCCGTTAGACTACTAAAGAGAAAACTTCCTAGTATGTAATTCTCGTAGTGTTAATTGATCACTGTTGCCTATCCCAGTGGTCCTTCGTTGTCTATCATGATCGTGATATAATAAACATATTTTTTCTAGATTTTATGTGGAAAATAGATAAGTTACTATTTTATACTTAAAGGTCTCGCAAGAATAAATGCAGAGTCACATAGCTTTCTATCGTAAATAAATAACTAAGTATACGCCCGTATACTGTTATAAGACAAATTACTTTTCAAGTAAAGTAATATGTTTATCATACATTCTATACAGATTAAATTTAAGGAAATAAAGTTCCCCCTATAAATAATAACCTTAAGTTAACTCTGCAATAAATATAGTGACTATATAGTTTTTACCCTATATAACCCGTTTACATAGTATGTACAAATATGTCAAGGTCCTATGTGACTTTTAAAAGTGCATGCAAAAGGAAAAATACTTTTTACTGCATTCATAATTAACCTGCAATGCAGGGTACAGACTGAAAATTATCTAAAAAAAACTTTTATAACTTAACGTAACTTTTAATAAAAAATACGAAGCGATTTTAATCGCAAATATTACGTTTACAGAACTCAAAATAAATGCATAAGGTGCATTTTTTATATTTATTTTTGAAATTGAACCTATAAACTAAGGTTTAGAATAAATAAAGTATGATTTTAGAAAAAAGGCTGATACAAAATTATCAATAGTTTTTTAATGATTTTGATGATAAAAATCATATTATTTAATAAAATAAAAAAAACTTACACGGTTAATAAAATAACGATAAGTTTCGTGAGCTATCTTAACTCCTCAAAAAAAACACTTTCCCATGAACCAATGAAAACTTTTAAATAAAAAGTAGGTTATATTATCTCAAAGGCACACTCCTGTCACTGATAAAATCACAATTAATTAATTTTGGCAGAATGACATAAAAACCTTTGCACAGTAATTAAAAAAAAAACAACAGCTCTAGTGTTGTGCGAGTGTGACGAGCCCTCGCTATGGTACTGGTATTAGTGCATCGGTATTGACATTTCGCGTGTTCTGGCTTAATGCCATAATGCCTGAATTGATGAAGCAATGTTACGTATTAGGGTCCGCATGCAACGAGCGCGCCCACACCGAAAAGAACCGGTAAATTGCGCGGGAAATTAAACTATAAGTAGGAGTAGCTACTCAAAATGTATAATTATAGCGTAGAATGATTAGGTAAATTGGTTTGATGCTATTTATTAACACATTCGCTAGACTTGAGAGGCATTGAGAGTGTTTAATTTCAGTTCTACTTATTCCATGTTGACAAAAGCACGTAGAATAAATGATATTTTTTAATTAAATGTTGAGACCTAATTGTAAACATTCGGAATTTGAATTTGATACCAATCTGTGCGTAGCATTTTTCTAGGGAATTGTATTGTAATTGTATGATAGGTTAACAATATCTCATATTTGAGACCTACTCGCTCGAATAACGGTAGCTCAAATTCTTTACCAATTAGGGTCTCTAAAGACCATAGGTGGTATGTGTTCAAACAAATGTTTCTTTTTATAAAAAAAAATCAATGTACAGTTTATGTAGGTATAACTAATGAAACAGAAACAGATATTTAGTTTATAAAATATGTAATTGTAAAACATATTAATTAGAAGTGTCAAATAGTCGAACCAAGTGTGTCGACACCCTAAATTAACCAAATTAAATAGACAATAAGACGAGTTTTAACAAGATGTAACTAGTGAAAAGAGACAACAGTCGAGGCGGCAAATTAATCTTGACGAATTACCTGCGAACTGGAGCAATAAACCTCACGCGTTACACCATTATTCATAGATAATATTAATTACAGAAAAATTAAAACGTAACACTTACGCAGCGACAAATTTTCCTTAAAAACTTTTTGAAAGATATCATCAGTGCTAAACGATTGTGCGTACTGTTAACACACATTTGAACACACGCATAGAAACGGTAGCTGCGCGGAATACCGGCCGAAAACAAGCACACACCTGTCGCACCGACTACAAAAGATCGGAAATAGTTTTGAAACTTTAAAAAAAGAAAAACCTTCCGCTGCATGCGGCCAGCTCTCCTCACTTCGACACGATTATGCAAACGATTTGCTTTCGCGAAGACGTTCGAACGGTTGAATAGATCGCGTCGTCTATCGTTCATATCTCTCACGCCGTTCTCGTTTTTCGGATTATTTTGATAAGATCTATAATTGCGTGTGTACATTAAATTAATGTGTAATAAACAATTCAACGGACTGTGATAATGTTGCTTTACAAACATAAGTGCACTTTAATTTTATAACGCGTAAATTTTCAACGATCGTGTAGGTGTACAGCCGTGCATATCAGAGTATTTACTGAAAAGTTGTACTGCAAAGTGTAAACCAATCGCTGTTCTTTAAAAAAAAATAGACAATCATATTCAAGGTAAAACTGCCCTAACCAATTGAAAAAATCATATCTAGTGTAAAAATCCAAAGACATAAAGTTCAGATTGTTTTCTGAATAAGATGAACCAATAATGGAAGGATCTCCTAACACTACTATTTAAAATGTTAGTTCAAAATTCAAATAAATATGGACATTAATTGTCACAAATATGTCGTTTCTAGCGAATGTTAAATAATGGTATGTTATATTTGGTCAGAAAATACATATTTATAAGAAACAAATTGACTGCGATAATATTTAAGAGTTATTTTTGTGATCCTATATCTGTATTAATGTTATACCAGTCATAGATTACATAAATTTAAATACAATTTGAAAATTCAAATGCTTTGGCAACATTAATAAAAAAATATTTAAAAATCACAAGAAAAATTCCAAAAAATATCATTTAAAAGTGAATTCAATTTACACAAGGTAACAGCAGTCCTTTAGTTTATGTTTATAAAAATCTGCTTCCCTTCTGCTTAAACAAAACAGAACATATGCCTTGCCACAAATATATTCATATGGCAACACTGTTTTATCATCCAGATTACATTTTAAGTCTTATCCTAGGGCTTCATTAGACCGATGTCACGCAAAAACCAGCCTTACACCAAAGCAAAGTCTCTCTTTTTTCCGTGAACTTGGTCTAATAAAGCCATAGAATTAGACGAACAAAATAAGATTGATTTTAAAGCAATGATTCAAATGAGCATAAAAAAAATCGCCAATGCAAATGAGCGGTAAACCTATAAATACTTAAGAAATGTGCTTACCACGGGAACAGTAGAAACATGATCATTATTAATAGCTGTGGTCCTCAGTACATGCATCCCGTACATATCATCTCTTGACGGTATAGTTTGGTCTTTACAGGAGCAACGAAGGTTCCGACGAAATGCCGGAGGACTTTTAGAACGAGATGGTGATATCACATTTACGGAATTCCCATATGAATATCCGCTTCCAGAATTGTCTTTCGCTCGTTTCGTATTGTTTGAGTTGTAGTTTAGTCGACTGAAAATATAAATATAATGGTCAGAATATTTGAAATACAAACCAGTATATTAAAGGTAATTGCAGCATTTCTTTATTTCAGAAATAAAATTAATTTCTGTGATTTTTAGTTATATCGGAGATTATTTTCACCAAAAAATTAAATTGTGGTGGAATTAACCATTGACTTAGTTAAAGTTAAAATGCAAGACATTAAAAAAAGCAATATTATGATTTTAACAATTATTAAAAATGCTCACCTATCATATGCAGGAATGGGAGAACTAATGTTAAAGCTGCAGTAAGTATTGTCAGACTCACTGGCAGCCCTCTGTCTTCTCCGGCCTTCAACATTAGACTTAGGATCCTGATACGGTCTACCCTTAGGTTTCTTAAGGATACCTTGTGGTGGTGACTTTTTTGGTGGGTTATTGAGTATTGATTTCAATGGTTGTTTGACTACAGGCACTTCCATCATCTCATGATCGACTCTTTCCAACAGTTCTTCAACTTTTGGTAAACGAATATCATCAAATTTTGAATTTGGCACAGGACTGAATTGACGTGGTCTAGTAGGACTTGATCGTTGCACTTTTGATCTTGGTGCCTGATAACTGTGCAAATAAAAATAAACACAAAGGATTACAACAATATCCACCAACAAATAAAATATGAAATGTACAAGATGTTTGTTTATCTAAGCAAATACATTAGAAATAATATGGCACTTTGAGGGCAGCCACATTGTTGTTATGTTTGACATTTAGGCTTGTAGGTTATGTTGACAAGTGATATCTTACCCCTGGTTTTTGCGATGTTCGTGGGACATGGCGTAATCACCGTTTTCGGCGGCGGCAAAAGAGCATTCGTAATGAAAACGATCGTACCGCGCCTCTTGAACGGCGTTTAGGGTGAAGTGACTTTTATTTGGCACGGTGCGTTGGTGACGAGGGTGACTATCCGCTGAACGGTTAAGGTCCCTTGTCACATCGTCATAAGGTGACCTGTCGATACCCTCGCTCCGGCAGCGACGCCGAAACACGCGGGCCGGCCCCCTGCCTGACCACTCCAACACAGTACCGAGAGGGTCGCACGCGTCGAAACTTGTCTCGAAGCTAGGGGACGCCCGTCTTTTATCCATATCTGACGCTCCTACCCAAGACACATGGTCTAATGTCCACATTGATCACAAAACGCACCACAAATTTCACTGTTGCACTGGTAATTTTATGACTTACAAGCAATAAGCTCTAAACGGCGTCGAGGCCAGGGGACGACAGACGACAGCTGACAGAACACCATTCAACGTTTACGAAGTAATGTGCCAGCTCTCCCGCCAAAATTGAAAGAAAAATAAGTTCTTTTTATGAATAAATACTGAGCATAGTATCAATATCAAGAGAAGAAACAAGACGATTCAGCCGCACTCGGCCCTACACTGTTGCACCGCATTCTGTATGCATTTATACATTTCATAGTAATGGCGATCACAATAGTGATTTTGTAAATATTTCTTCTTGATAGCCTATTCACTACAAATAATGTATTGGTTTTATTTTAAGAAGTTATTTCGGGAAATATGTATATTTCAGTTCTAAAACTTTGTTCTTCTAAAACACTACGCTAGTTAAATAAAATGACTTGCCACTGATTCTATTTAAACTCAGATAGGCTGTAAAAATGTGTAGTGTTTTTGAGAAAAGAACAATGACATTTGCATTTGACTATTTTTCTTCTACATATCGGATAGCAGCGCAGCACCATCTTTCTAACTTTCATTGAAACACTTCGGTAACCTCAAAGTCTTTTTATCCCAAGCTTCAAACAAAGTTTTATTTAAAAGTGGTAACAAGAACCAAAATAATTCAGTACTAAATAATAATCACTATTTGTTGTAATAAACTGATCCTTAATACGTATATTAATATAAGATCATCACATGACGTCCGTATAGTTGTTAGTTAGTTAACATCCGGGATCTTCAAAAAAAAAACGTTAACAACAATGGAAGCTGGAAAGGAAACAATTACATTTAACAATGTGATGCAAGGTACAGGCGTATAGGATCATTTATGTCAAATAATATTTGTATACATAATCATTCTTACGTTTCGTTATTTTCGATACAATCTTGTATAGTCCCTGACTAGTTTCCGATTGACGAGTAAGGTCTATGTACAGTCACCTGCAGAGATGTATCAGATATAAAGGAACTCCAAAAATATTCAATTATAGTCTCATTTATTCGACGATGCGCGTGTTTCTGGTTGTACTAATGTTATTAAAGATATTTGTTTTTTTTTATATCTGGATGTAAGATCTGTTACATTATTTATGGAGCCGACTGTACAAACACGCTACCTTTACAAGGTAACACGTCAAATGACTTGATTTTCTTTGGAATAGAAAGAAAACAAAGATGGATTTTTATTATTTTTTATTGTGCATTTTGAAGGCAGCTTTCCTCTCTCGCAACAGCCACGGCCAGCGAAACTGAGACAACCTAGTTTTAATAGCGATATAAACTAAAATAAAATATATGGTGGATAAAATAAAAGACAAATATTTGAGAATCAGTATTCATTTTATACAGCAGTAACCTACCTAAACCTTACAACTGATGCCATTACACTTAAATAATACGAATCTGACTCTATATATCGATAAAAAATCTGTGAAAATAATATAGTAATATATTTCGTTTAAAAAAAAACACATGCGCATTGTTTCCACCAAAGTCTGGAATTTAACTAACATTTTGAATCAATACACGATGTCATAAGAAATGAACAAATTCATCTCGCTTATTGGGAACTACATCTTACAGCCAAGAACTTGTCAATTGCTAATCGCTTGGCGTCATTTATGTACAATTTAAATGTTTCTTCTTCAACACAACAAATATTTAACTTCAATATGTCTACGCGTGTTACATCGAAAAAAAAAATCTATAAATATTACAATCAAGGATATAATATAAAATTGTTAGAATTATAACCATTGTATTATCTGTACATAAAACAGTCCCGCACAGAGCACTTAAACTAATTTAAATGAATAATTTTATTAAATCTACCCGATAAAGTAACATTTTAATGTTCTTTTCACAGATTGATATACAAATAGAAAAAATATACATTATTAGTACTTTATAAGACGATGCTTTCGTTCAGAGAGCACTCGGACCCGCGCGGAATCAACTGGGCCGCAGGTTGACAAGGATCCTCGTGATAACTGACGCACATTCAAAGTCAGCTAGTGACTTTATGCTGAAATCTGGAAAAAAATAGTTATTTTATGATATTATTCATTTATTGAAACACCATTGGCCTAATGGCTTCGGACATGATGATGGCATGCTTGGCATATTTGAACCTAATCGAAATCATTCGATCTTATTTTAATCCTAAATTTCAAATGATCTCGTAATATTTTCAATTAAAATATTCACAATGAGAAAAGTTAACACATTCAGTACCACTGACTCGACCTGCAGATTCATATACACCACTTAAATGGCACGGAACACAACCTTAGGTGTAATTGGGTGTAAAATGGTTTGTGGGGGGGTAACTGGGGGAAAGTG
>QDHC01000419.1:68558-80467 GCA_013186455.1 Papilio dardanus tibullus | reverse complement strand
GTTTCGCGCGATATTTTTGGCAGCTGAAACAATGACGACAAGATTACTTAAAATGTCAAGACAAATATTACTTAGCCCATTTACGATGATGCAAGTGAACCAAAATAGGATTTACTATACTAATAGTATAAACAAATTACAATTTTTGGCCGACGGGTAGGTCCGCCGCGGCGCGCCGGTAGGGACCGCCTTTGCCTGTTCCACCGTCTCTCCAGCTACTAGGGGAGGGTGTTTCGAATATTGACCCTGGAAAAGACACAAAGTCCCAAATATTGTAATATAGTTACTTTTTGAGATTATATTCATATAGGGAATATCTTGTGGTACCATGATTTCTAAGTTTTCTTACCTGGAATGACATAACACATTGATATGTACAGAAGTTCCTCACTGTGGCATCAGACATTGTTAAATGGTACTGCGCCAACGATGTGCGTTTACACATGTCACATTTTGTTCTGAAACATGTGTTTTATGAGACCATATTCAAACAATAACTATCTACATATTTATATACTAGCTGTTGTACGAGACATCGTCCTCGTGGAAAGAAAAAATATATCCTTATGTTACTCCGGGATAATGTATCTTTCTAAAGGTGAAAGAATTTTTGAAATCGGTAGTTCTTGAGTTATTTCAATACATACAAAAATACATTTCTCTCTTTATAAGATTGGTATAGATAATTCTTTTACGTATCATAGATTGTTCATATACCTTCTCGATGAAACAGCATTAACAGATACTTGATAAAGATTCAAACAATTTAATGAGCACATTAAAACTATCTGTCCGTTTGTTTGTAAGCGTCGGATCATATCGAAATTGTACTTCTTCACTTTACACCAGTTACAGGGCACTATGTGCCGCGAGTTACTGATGTAAACATTCATACATGACTTCGTACAGAAACATTGAGGGCTAGAATTCTCATAGATCGTAAAACTTTTCGCTATTTTTCTTTCAAAATATTTTTTACACCAACTACATTGATCTGAAAATGAAAACAAACATTAAATAACACATCATTCATACAATAGTTCGTAATATAAGCAAATAATGACTAACCTGGGAAAATGTTGTTAACAAACTTAAAAGCAGCAAAGCAGGGGTCTGAGCAGAGCCTCTGGGACACGTTGTCGCTGACCTCCACCTCTATGGTGGTGGCCTTGCGCAGCGCACACACCGCGCACTTCGCCCACACCGGCGGCGGCACCGGATTCTTACTCATATGATCAAACTTTTCCACACATATTTGCGAACAAAAATCTTTAAACTGTCCCTTATCGCCAACCGGCGCTAAAAACCCTTGCAGACCCGTCGAAATATCCTTTTGACAGTAGCAACATATTTTCAAAGCTTTCTTAAATTCTTCCAAACAGCTAGAATTACAAAACTGCCGGATGTCGTAACCGAATCTGACGCAGTATTTGCCTAAGCTGGTGTGCTGGACCACATTGTTGCAGTTGGCGCATCTCGCCCCGATCCTATTCTGATATCGACCTAAACACACCTCGTTGCAGAAGTCCATGGTCTCCCAGGTCAACATCCGTTCCTCGGAAGTCAACATCAAGTAACATTGTGTACAAGACCTGATGAATGTTCGTTGTCTCTCCTCTTTAGCGGCTTGTATCATCGCCGGAGTCTTACTCTGTATTTTATAGGCCTCGTCTAAATATTTATCTGTAGCGTTACTTATTACTTTTAATTTCAACAACGGTGGGTTTGTTTTAATTTTAGGCACACGATGCCGCCTCTTCACCAATACGTATCTACCATTTTCAGCATCGTTTAGTTTTTTAACACAAACATGGTCACAAATATAGTTTGTAACTCCATACTTTACTGTATAGAATAAACATTTTTTTTTCTCATTACACATAAAACACACCTTTTTTAATTTAGTCTCATTCAATATCATCTTTCTTCTTCTTATAGTATATTTCTCTCTTTCATCCGCCATCATGCTGTGTAAGCAATACGTTGAACAATAATTTGTGTCTTCTCCATCATATTTGTAATAAAAGTAGCACGTTTTATTTTCTTCACATTCCGAACACATGAGTAACTCTGGAGTTATTTCATCAACCACATATTTGGGGTCCGTGGCTGCAGTTAGTGCCGGGATTTCTGATAGATATTCCTTTAAACAATCTTCACTGCAAATATAATCATTGCTCTCATCAGTGTTAGGTTGGTGATAAATGCAGTCTTTTTCTATTTTACACTGCATACAAGTTTTCGTTATTGGTACAATTTCTTGAATAGTATTCAGGACATAGTTGCCAGCATCTGCTGATTCATTTTCATTTTCCTTATCTGGAAAATAAGTTGAATTGAAGTTTTTCAATAAGTAATGAAATAAAATGCAGAGATGTCTTGACTGACATCACTAAAATATGTACAAAGAGCCCCTTTTTTAAACACTCAACTGATCCTTAGTTAAAAACTACCTCTTACTTTGTCTGTGCGGAATAAAAACAAATTTATCCAAGTTATTTAGTCAATAATTAGCTTTCTAATGGTGAAAGAATATTTCAAATCGACTCTATAGATTTTGAGTTCATTTTCATATTACACAAAAATAGAGTTCTTTACTTCTTATAATACAGTCAAATCTGAATAAACGAAAAACCTATATAAACGAGAGTCATTCTCTGGTCCCGACGAGCTACCTCCATAAGCGAGAAATTCATATTAAATAGAAACCTCTATAAGCGAGACAAATATCGCGGTCCCTTGGACTCTCGGTTATCAAGGTTTGACTGTACAAGTATTAATAACTTACCGCCGTTTTCTTGTGAAGCATCATCCTGTTCATCTTCTACTTCATACACAGCATCTCCCGCTTCACTATTCGTTGCTTCCTCTGTATTATCATTCTCCTTCTCTACTTCTGCTTCATTCTCCTTCTTAGGTTCATTCTCTTCTGATAATTCTGATGCAGCAGCTAAAAAAAAAATTTTTTTTTAATATCTAGGTTTTTGACATTTAACACCAGCAATATGATCTTCAGTGTTTTTTTTTAATTTTCCAATTAGACTTGACACTTCATTATGGTTTTCTTTAGTAACTTGTGGCAATTACAATCTTTATTTGATCATAGTAAAATAAGAAATCTACACTAAAAATATTCTCAAGTTACTCATAGTAGTTATTAAGTACAAATTACCTTCAGCTTGTTTTCGTTTTTCAGCAAGAACTTTCTCCGCTTCAGCCTTATCTGCTTCAGATATCTCCCGCTCCGTATCGGGGAGCAAGCACACCTCTTCATCAGCACCTGGTTCTTCAACCAGTTCTGTCACATTATCTTCAAGTGAAACATCTTCTAGGCAAAATACAAAGTCACGGTGTAAACATCTTTTATTTTTAAATTGTTGATTAGTATAGAAATAAAGGCTTATAACAATTATATAAATTACTGTACTCTGTAGGTAGATTAAATCTTTACAAAAATAAAAAAAAAAATATGAATCACATTTAAAGTATAAATCTGGCAATTAAATGCAGTCTAATTTGGATATGTAATTTATTTAAAAACATGGTTAACCCACAATTAAATCAAAATCAATTATATAAATAATTTAAAAACGGCAACACTAATATCAGTGTTACCACAAACATGATTTAATAACTTATTAAATAATTATTTATTTTAGTGATAACAAAACTATACCTGCATTATGATCATCATCATCATCCACTGGATTATCAGCGTTATAATCATCATGATCTTCCTCATCTAATACATTGACAGTAGCCTGTGTTGCCGTTTCACTACTTTCCGTCACATCATTTTGTTCCCTCAACAAAGTATCAAATGGATCAAGTGCCTGATAAATTACAAATAAACTAGTATTGAAAAATGAAGAAATATCTTATACAGCCAATCTTGGATAAGCAAGAAAACTCTATAAGCAAGAGTCATTCTCTGGTCTTGATGAGCTACCGCAATATGTGAGAAACTTGAATTAAAGAAATCTCTACGAAATAAATATTACGGTCCATTGGACTCTTATCTAGGTTTGACTGTACATTTATAATGAAAACTGTCAGCTATTATAAGCAAATTATATTGGTAATAGATATTCTCTTCTAACCGGAAGTATCAACTAATATAACTATTATTGTACAAAACGATATTGTCACTATTTTCTTAATGAAAATAAGCAAGGCAACAATGCAGTGAAAACACTTATATACTTGTAACAGTTTACAAGTTCATATGTACCTATTTACTTGAGGCTCATAGGTGAAGGAAAACATTGTGATGCACATATCAAAGAAGAAATTCAAAGATATGTGTATTCACGCAAAATACGCGCTAGTCGTGGAGTTGCGGATAAGAGCCCATCGTGGGTCAAAATCTTGTTTATTTTTATACTTGAAACATCTTAATTCTCATTGAATATAGGTCAACTTACAGTACCTGTGTATGATCATCTTGGGGTTCATCAATTGAAACATTTGGGGCAGTTTCAAATTCTGGCTTTCCAATTTCATCTTTTTTTTCATCTCCATCTTCATTATCCACACTGTCTTTCTTTTCTCGCTCATTATTATCTATTTTGTCTTGTGTATCTGTGCTCTCTTGAGAATCTGTCTTGTCTTGTACATCACCACTTTCTTGCAAGCCTGTGCTTTCTTCCTTTATGTCACTTACTTCTTTGTCCATATTTTCTTTTGACACACATTTTGACGATGTTTCTTGTACATTTTCATTTCCTTCTGTGTCATTATTTTTTTCAAGTGTATCTACATCCTTTAATCTATTAATTACTTTAGATTCTTCATTATTTTCTGAAAATGTATTTATTCAATATTAAATAGTGGTTTTTAGAGCATATTTGGTATACTAGATGACACCCACAAAATGTGTATTAAGTTTTAATTATTACCTAAACTCATTAGTCATTGTAATGTTTATTATTGTGGTATGACAATAAATAATCGAAAATAAAAACTTAAATATTTTAGGTAGCCTTGTAGCTTTCCTTACTTATAGGTCATTTAGCCAAAGCCACATCCACTACACTATTTAATAACTACCAGAATGAGAGATCAGTATTGAACTAAGGAACGGAATAGCAATTGGAATTGATTTATACTAGTACTCATTCCGACAAGAAATTAAAATAATATTTGATTTTCCAACAAATTTGTTTACATTCCATATATTAATTAAAACAAAAATACAATAAATATACCTTGCTCTGCAGTACTGCTTTCTTCATTATCTAAGGGCACTTTATTGTCTGTCTCACTGGATTGAGTGTTTGCCAAACAACCTTCTCTATCCTGTGGCATATGATCCACATGATTCGGAGGTTCGTTTGTAATTCCTAAGTCACTTGCACTATTTAAATCACTTTCTAATTCTGTTATTTCACTTTTTACATTTTCACTAGTTATATTTTCGTCCGTAGGAGTTTCCGTTTCTTTTGAACCTTCGTCAACATTGCTTTTACCATCCCCGTCGTCTTTTATACGACATTCCGACAACGTAGGAACTTTTTCATCATTATCCATGTTTCCAATCTTATTGGAATAGTGGCCTCAAAGTTCTACATAAATCTGAAATAAAAAATAACTTTTACAACTTCCAAATACAATTCCAACACCGGCGATCATTTTTAGGTTATAATGGTCCACGAATTTACAAGCTTGAAATAATTGAACCTTTTTACGAATGCTAATGCATAATCTTGAGTGTAATGTTATAATAACCTTAAAACAATATAATGTTTAACAATGAACTACAAGTAATACAAATGACGCTATACGCACATCAGCCACATAATCCCGCGCTTATTTGTTTTCTGTGTTTTTGAACCTCTTGAAATTTTGAAACTTTATAATATTACGAACTGCTCTTTAACAGTTCTTGTGGGTACTGAATATGATCATATATAATTGTATAATGCATTATTTTATGATTTTGCATCCAGGATGCTAGCCACAATTTCTTTGTAATTAGCGATGAAACGAAATGTCACTTTATACGAAAAAGAAAACCATGGGCTTAATGCATTTTCAATCTTGTATTTTTACAAACATTTACAAATTTTTGTTTCAAAAAATTAATTGTACTCACGTGAAAGAGAAAATTAAAACAGATCACTGGTAAGCACAACAAACTTCCACCATTTTGGAATAAACCTATCAGATTTTTGTTGCGGATGTTAGTGTTTTAAACAAATAAACTTCTTGTAAATATATTTTTTATGATTTAATAAAACAAAATATGCTTTTCGTCCAGAAATAAAACCCAAAATTAAAATTGGTTAATTAAGGGTTCTGTTTTAATTTTTTGAATTTAAATAGATTATGAAATGATCAATGTTAAGAACTGTTTCTTAGGTCAATGTTGGTAACCGCTATCGGTAACCAAAGATAAAAAAGATCCTTTTCAATGCACTGCCTTTGGTGTTTGCAAAATTGTGCCATTTTGACATCATTTAATAATAAATATTCTAATACTAGAGGGCAAAAAAATGTTATAGAAGTTTTTATAAAACATTTGATTACAGGGATACTGCGGACCAAAGTATAACTTGCGTTTGGGAAAAACCAGAGTTTTAAGAGGTTTAACCTACTAAAATACCTGGGTGGTTGTCATTTAATATGACGAGCAGAGTTCCCGGAATATTACACGATTTTTTTTTTAGATTTCCAATGTAATAAAACAATTATATTTTTACTAAAACTTTTCTGGTTTACTTATCGACTAATCCATCACTACTGGACTTCATTCATAAAAAAATAAGCTGTGATCGTTCTCAACTACAAATTAATTATTTTTTTTCTCTGATTAGTGTAAATTTTGACAGTTTAGAACATCATTGGTCCAAATGTATCAAACTGTTCTTTTCTCCAATCAGAGTAGTCGTCCGTAATTTTGATAGTTGTCAAACCTCTTCAGTGATTATGGCGGGTTCGTGTTTTTTCAAGCTCAAATACGAAATGAGTAGTTATGTGCGCCGCCCGGGCGGCGACATTGACAGCGATTTGTCGAATATTCTCGTTCGCCATTTTGTGAATGTTATGGAGTTTTGTGTTAAGTAATCACCGTGAGGTAAAAACTGTGGTTACAGAATTCAGTAAGTACCAACTCCGTCCTTAGGGTCTAACTGGATGCGGGAGTTATTTGAATTGATCATCATTTGTGTATAGTAGCAGTGTGGCAGTGGTTATCGTTTCCTCGCTACTTTTGTTTCGTTGGTATTCGCATATCACGCGAACAATGTTCACATCTTTTACACTGTATCTTGTTTGTAGGAACTATGTCTGAGAAATCAGTTGCGGGAAAAACAGTGCTCAAGCCGCATGAAGTTGCAAAACCAATACACCTGCAAAGGCTGGAAGCCGCTTTAGACATCAGACCTTTTGTGAACCAAGTCGAAAGAATTCTAAATTCAGATGGTGGCAGCTGCAGTGAAGATGATTCAGACTCTATTTTTGAAAAGGAAATGAGCAGAGGTGATAAGCTACTGCATGGTATTGTTACTACGAAACAAGGTAAGTAGCTTTTGATACATGATAATTCTTTAAACACTCATCACATACTTATAATGTTATTTTAATCTCAGCCAAAACAAACACTACATATTAACTACATTGAGTGTTGGCAACATATATTTTATTTCTATACAACATTTTAAATGATTTGAGAAATGTATAAATTAACAAGCATATATTAGAATGTTTATTTCCAGAACGCCACAGTGATCGGTTACGTCTGTATAACTTGGCCTCCGTTGGCGAGGAGAGGGAATGGCTCCGTGACATCTTGCTGTCGTCCAGCAATGAATCAAGTAGTGAAGATGAAACTCCCGCCGCCAAAGATATTAGGATAAAGAGACTTCTAAAGGAGAGATATTATCACAATAGATATGTTAAGAAATATTATAAAGATCCAGGGGTAAGTGTATATTAAATAATACTTGTACATACATAAAAAAAAAAACAATTATCTTAATAATCTCATTCTTATGGAAGTTTGTTTCTACTTAAACATGCCTAGTACTTGATAACTTCATTTGATATAGTATGACAACAGTTAATGGTTGCCTTAACTTTACTAAATACCAAAACAAATACACAAAAAAGGCTTATAGTCAATATATAGAATGGATCCAAGACAAAAATAATACAAATTTGCATATATATAAAAGAACGAATATAATAGTATTAACAAATTAAAAAATCTTAGGGGCCTTTAAGAAAAGAGGGTGCTCTCACAAAGGCCGGCAACACATCTTTGGTTCCTCTGGCGTTGCAGATGTCAATGGGCGTCAGACCAATTATTTTTGTTTGCCCCTTCTATATGAAAAAAAAAAATCCATTTCCTCCATATTCTATATTGTATAACATTGTAGAATTCAAGATACATGTACTATGGGGCGGGTTTACTATCAACGTTTGATAGATTTCCGGAGCGTCGTATCAGTCATCCTGTACAGCAGCCGGTGTCAAGAGGACGTAGAGGTAGACCTGCTGATAGAGGTGCTGTCAGAGGCTTACAGAGATCTAGACGGGGCAGAGTTAGAGAAAATAGGGTCGGTGTTAATGAAGGAAATGATATGGTTAGTACATTTTATAATATTTATCCTTGTAGACAAATACTATATGTAAACTATAAGGAAAATTAAATTTAAAATACTTAATAAGCGAGATTTATAGTTTCTTTTTTTTTTTTAATGTGATTCATTTTAGTTCGTTTTTTTAGCCTGATGGATTGGATTGGGAAGAACAATTGCGTAATTTGAAGGAGGAGAATGACACTGATGAGTTTACGATTGTGGAAAAACCAGGAGTCAGGTAATATAAAGTAAAAAAATAAATATACTAACAATCCACAAAATTATTTACATTTTATTTATTTCTAGGCAATATTAATTTTCAATCCCAAAATTACTCATCTTTTTTTAGTAAAACTATTTTAGTCCTCAGATTTATTCAATTTGAAAAAAAACCTTCTTCTATCCATTATAAGGTGCATTTCATGCGACTACAGTGTTAATATTTTACTTACATAGGGGTAGAAAGAAACTATCGACACTAAAGAGTCCGGAAGCTCTAACAGCTCGTCGTCGTCGTCACTGGCAGTTGCTAGTAAAGAAAGAGTTAGGTAAAGTGCAGCGCGCGCGCGGCGCCGCGCACCGGGAGATGGTGCTGCACAGCAAGCGCCTGGCCACACTCTGCTGTAAGCACTGGAGACATGTTGCTATGCAGGTATTTAAGTTTTTAGACACTATTTTTACAGGTACAATCACGGAAATCCGCGGTGTGCCATTTGCGCTTCGGCTTAGTTCGAGATTAAAACGGACTTAAGCCGAAGCAGAATCTCTGTTTTCATCGCGAACTCGATTTAATGAAGCTTAGAAATACCTAAGTAATAACAAGAAAACTTACTTTGTTTCTTGCAAACTTTGCCCGTTTTTGTTAATAACCTATTAGGTTAGAAATGAGTTTCGCAAACGACGGGATAAAAGTTTCAAGCAATTAATTAATTAGTGTTACATTAATCGACCTCTCTTTGAACAGACATAATAAAAACATCTTCATTACATTGGTTATTGTAATGTTCAAACAGCTTGTTTTTAAGGTAGGACACCACCAACTCCCCCGAGTGTACTGTGTTTTACATTGAAATGGTTTAATGATCCTTAAAAAAGTGACCGATTTGTACGAGAAAAACATAAAATCAAATTTTATAAGTTAGATAAACTATTGTAGTCACAGAAAAACATGAAGGAAACAGTGTGGCGCTGCAAGCGGTTAAGTCGTGAGATGCAGGCTTACTGGCGCCGGTACGATCGCGCCGAGCGCGAGACGCGCCGCCGTATGGAGAGAGAAGCTGAAGAACAGAGGAAGGTAGGTTTATAAATATGTGTGTAACAGACAGAAACTAGCTAACCTTTGGTATGCAACAGCGGTGGGGCCCGCGTTAACATCTTCGCACGAATTGTCCGGCTCGCCCGCTGACATACCACACACACACACAGAAGACACGCGTCAAATGGAAGCTATTCCGTGTTTCGCTCGAGAAGTGTGGTGCCAGAGGCCTAATTTTAGTCAACTTTTCCTTCCTATCCTTTTCTTAAAAGGTAATGATAGGAAGGGGAAGTGGATTTGGAGGGGGAGAGGATGCAAAGGAAGAGGAATAATCCTCTTGCTGTGCGTCTCCTCTGCAAATTAAGGGTAGCCAATGCATCTGCAATTGCAAATCTCTATGGGCGGCGGTCGCTTCGCTATTTCAGCGAATCCAGGCGGCCGCTTGCTCGTTTGCTACTTTATAATATTAAAAAAAAGTATCTAGTAGTAACCACTAGCAAACCATGGGAAATCTTGGCACGGCTCTTGGTAGAACCGGTTTGAGGAGCCTAAAGTAAAGACTTGGGTCGACTTGCGGGTGATATTACTTGTAGTTGTAATCAAGTGTTCAGTGTTACAAGTAAATAATGATTCAGTTTTCCCGAGTTTAAACATCATCGAATGGGTCGCCGAGCAGAACATAATCTTAAGAATTGGATTAGTTGACCCGAGTTTCGTAATATCATAATTTATCCTATCAAAATATTAGATATCATAGAAATATATTTTCCTTAGATGGACGTAGAACTAATGGAAGCGAAGCGACAACGTCGCAAGTTGAACTTCCTGATAACTCAGACGGAGCTGTACGCGCACTTCATGCAGCGCAAGCTGAACGCGAGCGGGGACGACGACTGCGGCACCGACCGCATACTGAGACAACTCGACGAGGATCGTGACCCAAGACTTGCCGCTATCGATAACTATGATAGGTATTGTTGATTGATAGATTTGTTTTTATTTTCACGTTTGTATTTTATTGCAATGCTACACTAAACATGTAAGTAAACACTCAAAACTAGTTAAACGTCAGATTTGAAAAGTCTTATAGGTATCTTTCGACTGTCGATATCGCTGATGGAATCGACAAAAATGTATGAAACTGACATTCGATAAGTCATGTGCTTGTCACGTGTGAGTAGTGTTGGGATTTTATCCGGATAAAAACTCAAAATGGATAAATACTCATAATTTCTATCTTTTCGGCGGGATTTTTACCCAAAACGTGGATAAAAACTATCTGTCATTTCATAAATGTAATTTAACATAAACATGGTTTTTTTTATAAATAAACGAGATTAGAATTAAAGAATAACAAAAATAAAATTATATCTAACATGCATTGTTAATTTTTATTGATGAAAACAACTTTTGAATGCAAAATTATTAGGTACTTCCGCGTATTTATAGGTCTACCAGGATCTGATGGCAAAAAGAATTGACCCTAGCAATACTGGGTAAATTGGAGTAAAACGTTTCGATACTTTGTTTTCCTAATCATTCTGACGTCTTGTATTTTATATATATATATTGATATTGATGGGCTGACGTCTCGGGTTTTTATCCATTTCGGATAAAAACTCGAGCTGTCAGCCCATCAATACGTGTGAGATATCAAAAATGTATGGAACTGACAACGACGTTCGATATCTCCACGTGACAAGCACATGACTTATCGAATTAAATTGTCAGTTTCATACATTTTTATCGATTCCATGAGCGATATCGCCGATCCAAAAGTACTTTGGGTGACACCCCAGTTCTTTACCACTTTTTAATATCGACTATTGCGTGCGATTCCCTTCTATTGTACTGCTACGTATACAAATCTGGTATGATGTAAGTCACTGTTAATACAGTGAGGCAATGAAGGCGCGCGCGTCGCGCAACGCTCGCGAGGCGTTCCGCGCGGAGCGAGCGCGCGCGCGACAGTTCGGCGCCACGGACGCGCCGCCCGGCGACCACGCGCAACCTAACATATTCCGAGGCACGCTGAAAGGATATCAACTTAAAGGAATGAATTGGCTCGCTAA
>QDHC01000419.1:38186-57903 GCA_013186455.1 Papilio dardanus tibullus | reverse complement strand
GCGCCCCCTCCCTAGCATCCGCAGGTATACCATCATACTGTAGACTTTATTGAAATCGTTGAGTTATTTCAAGACATACAAAAATCCATGTCTCTTTATAATAATCAACCGATTGTATAAACTAAAAAATATACTAAGTAGCCTATGTATTCTTCACCCAAGATCCGATAAGCAGTCGGATATACCTTCAAACAACCATTCATTCATGGTACCTATCATATTTATAACTAGCGACCCGCCCCGCCTTCGCGCGGGTTCAAAACTGATACTAAATACGCTGCAGAAAAACTGTGAACATTGTATATAACAGCCATACTAACAATATTTGCACCCGTGCGAAGCCGGACGGGTCTTGTTATATATGTAAACCTTCCTTATGAAACTCTATCTATTAAAAAAAACCGCATTAAACGCCGTTGCGTAGTTTTAAAGATTCAAGCAAATATAGGGACAAAAAAAAGCGTTATTATTAATAAATTAGAGTGATATAACTTCATTTTTATCTTTTTGTCTTATAAATACAGTAATAGTATATTTTATAATTTTTGTTACAGAATCCGTCGCTGTACGACGGATAATCAATGTGGTATTGAACCCACCAATTGTGCAATTATTAACGTACGGCTTCATTAGACCCATGTCACGCAAAAAACGCCGAAGCAAAATCTCCGTTTTTTGCGCGAACTCGGTCTAATGAGGCCGTAGTGTTGAACTATTTTATGTTCAAGTAACCTCAATTTAACTCCAGTAAATTTTTGTTAATTAACAAAGTTTCTAAAACTTGATATATTTTATGTTATTTGTAATGAATGTAAAAGTTTGGTTGAAGATAGAAAAATTTTTTTGTCGAAACACGCGAGAAACATGTCTTAGTTTATTTATATGTGAATGTTTTCTGTAATGCGAATTCAATTACTAACAAGTCTAATAAATAAGTTATTGTGAGGAAAACAAGGTTTATGTTTTAAATGGAGAAAATAGTTAAAAGATACTAAAATATATTAGGTTTATTTGTTTATTACTAGTCATTTAATAGAATTCATAATGTTTTTTTTGCGCTTTACACTTTTATTCCATAAGAGGTTTAATATTAGCAAAGAGATATTATACATAGAGGGAGCACTCCATAGTAATTTGACAGCAATATGCGTGCCGCGTAAGAAATTATTAAAAAATCAGTTCTTTGCTAGTATCAAGAAAATTATCCCAAGTTTTCCAATTTTGGAAAAGTGTGTTTTTTTATTTTTAAAATAAACAATAGAATAAACTAAATCATTAATTGTCGTTTTTAATTATCATTATTATTATTTAATTTAAAACAATTTTAACCCAAACAATTTTTAACAAAGACTATTTTTGTTTTCTGGTTGTTATACATTTTTAATAGTGTTTTAAAAATTTCTCGATTAATTATAACTATTAAGCTTATTAAACTTTAGTAAATACTATGAAATAAATTTAAATATGAGAAAAGAGGTTACATTTACTGTTTATGTCAGCAAATGTTATGTAAATGTCAACACTAGAGGAAACTTCCCTACGGAAGACCTCCGGAGGTCAACAAAAATGTCTCACTTTTAGGCTTCGAATGTTCCATCTATAGTATAATATATCTTTGAATTTTAGATTAAAATACTTATGATTTTACAACACTGCGCTTAAATCTACAATGAGGCAAAACTTTAAGCTCAAATGAAATTAATTATTTTTAAAAATTTATATACACTTAATCAGTTTGCGTTATAAAATCTAATCTTGAAGTATTATCAAATGTTTTTATTTATAATAGTAAAATAAATGACAAACGGCCGATTATTCAAATGCCACTCAAATTTAAGCGTCACTTAAAATATAAGTGGTGTCAAAATTAATGGAGATCGCCGTTTTGGAGTTTACGCGTGGACTTAACATGTCTCGCTCTTAAATTATTTGAGTGGAGTTTGATAATTCGGTTGTAAATATTATGAGTTTTACCTAAATTAATGAAATTGCCCTAAATTGACGAAAAAAATTAATCAATGTATTTAGATTTTTTAAAATGAAATCCACGTATTAAAAGAAATGTAAATCTATTGACTAAAATGTAATTTGACCTTGTTTTTCTTAATAACAATAAGAACATCTATATGTGATAGTTAATATTTATGTAACAGGCGCTTGTAAATTTTGATAATAAAATGTGAAATAAAAGTTTTATTATTTTTATAAACTCTGCTGACCCTTACTCTGTGGCTTTATTAGACCGATGTCAAGCAAAAACGGCCTTACGCCGAAGCAAAATCTCCGTTTTTTCCGCGAACTCAGTCCAATGAAGCCTAGCCGCTGTATTCCGAAAAATGTATAAAGTACTGCGATAAACGAGGAACAATAAGTCGTCGAATATACGATACTGGAAGACACCCGGAACTAAATAAGATAGACCAGGGGTCTCATTAGACTAAATTATGTATCATAAGTTCATAAGAAGTACCAAGAACATGGATTCTGTATTTTGGTAAAAATTTTATGAATGTCTGGTACAAATACCAAACGTAGAAAGTACAACAGTAATAACGCTAATTCTCGTTTCGAAATAAAACAGATAGGGTTTAACTCCAGTCCACGTACCTTTACACTTTCAAAATATAAAATACAATACTGTTACAGGTTATCTTTACGTTCACACGGAAATAAAATTCAAATTCAAAAAGCGTGTCGATCTTGATATGTACAAATTATCAGAACAAGTCCACTTTAGCTTTGAATGTATTGAATTTTTATGAAACTTCGAGAATCATTGCATTCGCTTCGTAATACGAATTGGCAATAATTAAAACGTCCGCTGGGAGTGTGGTCGTGACAAGAATGTCACTGTTGTATCACGACCACGGTTATCAATGAAATAAGATGCATTTCCACTGAAGAATACAGGAAGCTTTTTAGAAAATTACAGGGAAATGATCATAAATATTGAACACTGTTTAAACTTTCGAGAGACCTTAAGGTCATCATCGGTCAAGGTAGCTTGACCGATGATGGGCTCCATTCTGCAACTCCACGACTAATTTCTTCACCGATATGTGCAGGTTGCATCACGATGGTTTTGATAAGATATCACACTAATTAATGCGGCTAGATCTAACGTGTAGTATTCCGGTAACGGTACCGACTAGTTTCGGACTCTTCGGAAGTCCAGCTGTAGGGCGAGTGCTAGTCGTGGTGCGATGGCCGCTGCTTGCGTAGGGGATGTCGATGAGCTCGAACTTGATGCTTTATTGTTTGTGTTTGTCACACTAATTGTCGCCCGTGACTCCGTCTGTACGGAACTACAAAAAAACGTAAGAAAATTAAGTGTTCCCGCAGGCTGTGCTATCATCTATATCTAATTTCTTCAAGATCCGTTAAGCCATTTCGGAGATACCGAACGAACGAACGAACGAACATCTATCTATACAGCCATTGTAACTTTCGTATTATTAGTAAGATTTTTCGATGTATGTATTTCTATTTTTCACTTTTTGTTCCTTTAAAATGACTAAGTCTGTCTATCGTAATCCGAGAAGGCTTAACTTCCTTGAAGATTTTTTTAGTGGTTGTTAGTAAAGAATTTAAATAATGTGCATGAGGGAGGTCCGGCTCCGGGTCGATGGAGAATATGCTCGTTAGTTACATGAGCTGTGACCGAGGGTGCCGCTTTTTTGCGATCAGTGAATAAAGGTAAGTTCACAACTTTCCGATATCTTTTTTATAAGAGAAGGGGGCAAACGAGCGGCCGGATCACCGAGGTGATCTTCGACGCCCATGGACATTTGCAACACTCTAGGAACCGCAAATGCGTTGCCGGCCTTTAAGGAATAGATACGCTCTACTTTTAAACATCTAACCTAACTAAGCTTACAGCTTCATTAGACTGATGTCAGGCAAAAAACGGCCTTACGCCGAGGCAAAATCCCCGTTTTTTGCGCGAACTCCGTCTAATGGAGCCGTAGGGCCACGTGATAGAGCGAATTAATATTCACTGGTTAGAACTCATCCAAGCAATTGGTTCACCGACGTTATCTTATTATCTATTAAATAGGCCACATTCAGATATTATTAGGTCCGTGATTACCGCTTAGTGGTTTGGTCATATGTATTAAGTATGCATTACTATTCTTGTCAATGAGTACAGGATATGGCGCCGAGCTCATCACTTTTTAACGCACGTGTATGGATCAATTCGTGTGTAATTATTTACTTAAATTATTTACACATGCTAAGTAATGAATACCTAGCTCAATGAGACTGTAAACGGAAATGCTTTAGAGTCTTGATTGAATTATAGATTTCTAAATAACATAATTATTCTTCTAATGTTAGTATACATTAGTAGAGTACAAAAACAGATTTTTATTTTAGAATAATGCTCCAAGTTTATTACTCTATGCCTTCTTTTATCTTTTACAAAGATTATGGGGTCTCAAAATTCCATACTTGATTGTCTGTATAAAATCAGTTGAACTCTTAGCTGGCTATTGTTTACCTATTATTTTACTACCGAAAACAGTTGCTTTTAGATTAGACAAAAATATTTATTTTATATTGGGTATTATGCTGTGTTTTGCAATTAAGAGCAGAACTTACGAAGTGTTTGTTTTTCCTAAGTTCTCAATTGCAGAATTCCTCCTCCACCCATGGTCCCAATGACCCTCAGTTTATACAGGCCGAATCGCGAGAGGGTGCGTGCAGTTTGGCCTACGGCTCCATACGCACCTCTTTCACTCCCTACATGTTATTTCGTCCATTCCTTGCAATGACAGTCACTCAGTAGCTAATGGGCAAAACGACACGCTTACGTCACCGCCGTCGGGCATCCACTCCTGCGAAAACTGCAGAAGTAATTAACCTTGGTCCTAAATGCTGTATTAAATATTTAATAATGCTGCTTTTAGACAAGTACATTATAAAGCGCAGCGTCGGTGGCTTCAGTGAACTGAAAGCTGCGGGGATGCATGCGAATGAGCGCTCTAATGGCCTGACCCCGTTTACGGACCGATCACCACGACATTGTGGCACCGGCTAACGTAATATAGATAAGGCTTTTTAAAATTTTGAATGAGTAGGACAGAGTATTTTTAGTTTATTTTTTATATAATACAAAGTTGCAAACGAGCAAGTGGCCACTAGAATTCCCTGAAAAATCCGAAGCGACCTCTGCAATTGCAGATGCCGTTGCCTACCCTTAATCTACGGAGGTGGAGACGCACAACAAGAGGATAATACCTCTTCCTATGCCATGCCTCTTCCATTTCCTTGTGTTGTAGGAAAAACAGTAACATTATGTTGTAGCTCTACAAATTACACTACTTTTCAACGATCAGCATTATGGCATTATAGCATAGTAATAACTAAGAATTATTGTTTCCATCTACTTACATCTTTTAAGAAATGACGACGATATTTTTTTAGATTCAACCCGTGTTCCTGATTTAGTGGTCAATTATTAGCTACTAGTAGACACCAATTCCTAGTTGTGTACCACCCTTTATGAGAGAAAATGTCAATCATTTAGCAAAGCCGTCTCCATACAATGTTAGCTGTGTTCCTGTCGCAGGCGGTCATTACCGTTGTTGCAGCAGCTACATACAAATCAAACGCGCCTCGTGTATCAACTTGTAACTTTGAGTAAATTATTCACCTTTGTTGTCATTGAATGGGAGCTTAATAAATACATTTGTAGCTACGTTTTCGTAGCTTTGGGCTGCTATTGAAAACTACGACCGATAGTCAAAACTAGTCTATCTTTTAAGACGTTGGATTACTTCTACAAAAACATCACAAAGCACTGTGAATCTCACGATTGCTAGTAACAACATGTTCACGTCGATCGTGCTATTTCTTATTAGGATTTTTTAACGGAGTTCCAAAAAGGAGGAGGGTCACAATTGGTCTGTATGCTTTTTTAACGTTTGAGAAGATGTTATATTTAATTATTAAGTCGGCAATTAGCAACATAAGTAACTTTCTGGTATAATGACAAGAATTCCAAAAATCCCTTTTACAGATCCTAAAATGATGAATGAACGACATTGAAATATATTTTCAAAGTAAATGCTCATTAAAATAAATCAAACGACGTGATTTTCCACCTCTGCACCTTCGTCATACATCACACGATGACAGAAACAAAGTGTCGACAAAGTTTTTGCACACATCCGTCATCATAGAACGCCTCCGACACGTTCTTCCGACACGTTATATATCTGTGTAATGTTTTTGTGTGAATTCCTATACCATGTTAATAACTATTCACGTACGTATTCTTCATAATGTCGATACTCGGAAGATAGATTGATATGAAGGTATGAAATCGTCATATTTCTGGTGTACAAAACACTAATACATAATTATATACGTGTCCTAAGATATTTTATACCAATTTGTAAAAATTACAAACTACAACCACTTAAAAACAGAATTATTTTTTTAACTGTCTTTGTGATGTTTATGGGTCGTGATATTATTTGTATATTCGTTACATTGTAAGAAAAATAAGTTATTTTTTTTTATAAGAGAAGGGGTTAAACGAGCGACTTGATCACCGAGGTGATCTTCGACGCCCATGGACATGTGCAACACTCGAGGAACCGCAAATACGTTGCCGGCCTTTAACGAATAGATAGTCTCGCTTCTTGAAGGGTTTTTGTTTTTGTACTTACAATAATTCTGTTTGAGCACGGTTTATGTACGTAGGTTTTCTACGGACATAAGAGAAGCGAACGATGTTGTTTTCAGTTATGTAAAACTAAAAAGTCTTATTCTAACTATATCAGACACCGAACAACTATTTTCAATTTCTGTAAATGTTTTTTTATAAAAACGAGGGATCGCAGGGAAATATTTATCGGAAGTGGCACATTACACCCCCTAATGCTTATCCAGTTATACAAGACACCCCCTTATTAGGGCACATATTGACTATCTTTGATATAAATGGTATTAGACGGGTCTAGAAATAGCGGTCGGTTATAAGTATCGTCTTTAAAATACTGGGGCGAGGAGTGTGGAATGACGGATGTCTTTACAAGCTAGCGGAGATGTCACAAGGGCTCAGGGATTTAACGCTTCTCAAACTTTATAAGGGTTGCTATGATTTTTTTATATAAGTATTTTCAAAACCAACCTATTCGCAATCATGTACCGATTCGAACCTAAATTTCCGAAGGTTTAAAGCCCATCCTTACGCCGACGCCAGTTTACCATTGTTGTAAACAAAGTGGTACCTATACTTACTTATATAGCTAAACATTCACTAGTAACTCATTTGAAAAATAGGGCTGTGAAGTCTTCTCATGCTTTTTAATTCTGAAGAACTGTTTAAAAAATGAAGCATAAACATTAACAAAATTATAGCCCCAAAAGTTTGAGAATCGCACATTCGTAACCGATAACATATCGTTCTCGCGAAAGATAAGTGTCTTTTCGCCCCCAACCTTTGTTTTTTACACCTCAAATTAAAAAGTCACCGATGGAAAAAAACCACGTATCCGATGCGGTCCCACGTGCTCGCGGCGGAACAAAAATAACGCGCCAAAACGTGTGTTTCATCTACGTGACGATTTTGTTATGACTTAAATTATTTATGGTCCTGATACTGTCGGGACACGGAAATAGATTTTTGTGACTGTAATCGATATCATGGATATGGAGCTTTTTAAAAAGAATCAAGGCAACGGTTGTTTTTAGAAGTTTATAATAAAAAAAGTTAAATTGTGATCGATTTTGTAAATATAGCACCTATGTCCCAATGTCTATTTGAAGTTTACGAATTTCTGAAACTGAAAAAGTAAACCTAGGTTTGCCAGTAGATTTTATTTTATTCAAACTTCAAGAAACTAAATAACTTCGTAGTTTTTGTATTGTTTTTCCGGCCATAAAATAAATTCACAATCAAATCAAGCAATAAGAATCGCGTGACTTTTTAAAGATATTTGACATAAACGAATTGCTTTCCGAATAGGTTAATAAACAATAAATAAATTGTATACGGAGAATTTGGAATGAGATTGTCAGCGATGTCTCACGAAATGCTATTTGTTCTGCAAAGACCATAAAATTAAATTATGTTTTAAAGTTTTAAGACGATAGACCCGCCTCGCGTGATTTGCTAGAGGAATAGTTCAAAGAACCAAATAGATTGTCCTACAGTTAAAGAAGATTGAATTTTCCTTAATAAAGTTCTGATTTACAAATAAATTGCTTTTCAAATAAATGTTTTCTTTTATTTTAACTTGCGTTTTAATTTTCGGTACTAGTTACGTTTAGAAATATAACAAGCATATAAAAAGAAAGCAATAATTATGCTTTGTTTTCAGTATAAACTGTGAATTGCAGTGAAAGTACAATGTGCGTGAACCTGGGCAGTAGGTATAGATTTTACTGGGTTGTGGTAACCATATAATGTAGTTATAATTAAATAAAACACCCATTATTTGTACTAATGTATAATAGAATCATTGGTACATGGACAATTTCGTTGCGAAAAACTATGAGAAAAGAGATATCTAATATCTAATTACAAATACTTATATTAATTATTACCTAATTATTTAACCCTAAATACATATTATCGTACGGCTTCATTAGACCGAGTTTTCGATAAAACGGACTAACGACAAAGCAAAATCCCCGTCTACTCGTCGAACTCTATCTAATAAAAACTCATTGACTTGATAACCTCCTTTTGTTGGAAGTCGGTTAAAAACGGAAATTTTACTTCATCGTAAGTACGTTTTTATCTCGAACTCGGTCTAATGAAGCTGTAGGTTTAGAATTAAGATAAAAATATTGATACTGGCAAGCAAGAATAATTTCTGCTCGTCAAAAAGAAAGTAAAAAGTTTTGAAAGTTATTGAAACTGAAACTGAAATGTAAAATGGTAATTAAATAATGTGGTGAGAATATGGTTGCCAAAGTACTCTTTACAGTGATATTTTGTTGTTGTACAATTATTTTGACCTTTTATTTCGAATTATGAAGTGCTGTGTGTTAACTGGTAAAAATGGTGTTGAAGAAGAGTATGTTGTAAAGAAAATAAACTGTTAGATTTTGTGTAGTAACTTGTAATAAATTAACAACAATATCAAAACGAACGTAATTTATTAATTGTGTTAATATTTACGCATTAATTGAACACACATTAAGCGAAGTTTCGGTCGGAGTTTCTTTGAAGTAAAATACAAAATGTTGTATGAAGTTCCTACCTTAATAGTTAGAAAGATTACCAGTGCTTTATTTGGTCGAGCCTATAATGATTGGGACGAGGAATGCAGTAACATCGAGGCCAAGTAATTCCTTAATACTTCGTGGCTTTAGACGCGAATACTTATTTTTAACTAATATACGTTTAGTTAACTAATATAAGATGGTGTAGCATCTCAAATGTATTTCCACCCAGGCAACGAAAAGAATTACATTTATGATGATGAAATATACGCGGAAGGCCAGGGCCCCCGTAAGGGCTACTGGCGCCCCTTAAGCATTTTAAATTATCTTTTTTTTTGGTGGTAGGTAGGTGCTTGAAATAAAGCAAAGAAGTGAACTTCAATTTAAAACATATTTTGTTTTTTTTTCAAAAATGTTTTTGGGCTCTTGGCGTTGGCCCCTTAAGGAGGGCGCACGTGTGCATTGCACACTTTGCATATATGTAGCGGGGCCCTGCGGAGGTCCGATTATTTCCAAACCGCTACGACTTAAGAACCTTCTAGAATGAAATATGCTTCTTAGAGGTCGGCAAAGCATCTATGGTGCATCGGGTTCTGGTGTTCTGGGTGTCGGTGACCTATTTAATGATCTGTAGAAACAGTATCTCCTTTCGTCGCATAGGTAGATATCAGTCTCCAAACTATTAGGAAGTAAATCAGTCCTCTTCAAAGAAGTCGTCGGTGAGCGGTACGTGGCTGATCTGGTCATAAGTGTAGGCGTCGAAGAACTTTTGTGTGACGTTCATTGCGTAGTCTATAGCGTAGTCGAGGATCGGTCCGCCGAACTCTTGAGCGACCAGTTGAGAATTGGAGTTAAGCACGCCGAGAATGTTCGCACCTGAAATAAATATTGTATTTATTTGCGTAATTGTTTAGGGCCTATGACTTTTTTTACTGTCATCTGTAGATTCATCATTTTACGATACTTACTGATTTCAGGACTTCCTCTGAATAAATTGGTTAAATTAAGTTTCAAATCTGTTCCGTAGTCTGCTTTGTATTTGTAAGAGTTGATCTTGTAATGACCTTCTCCTTTGTCATTTTTTACGACCTTCTCTAGAACTTCTAGATGGATTTTTTGATTCCCTGCAAGAATTATTATTGAAAAACTTAAAGTAAATTTGCGTCTTGGTAATCTATATGTTGCAAACATCGAATCAAAACTTGAGTTAGCGATCGTTGATTTTAAAAATAGTCAAATAGATGACGTATTTTTCTTAGGTATATCAGTAATAACAAGACGCATACATATTTTCCACTTCATGTCATTACTTGGCCATGACATCAAAATTTTGATACATCTAATTTTCTTATACAGGTGTCTGAAGTCTGATACCTAACCATTGCGTGATAGGAAGCGAATGATTGGAGTCATTATGCATTCAACGGATATACTTTGCAAATGGAGTTATAATTTGCTTCTTACGAGATATTAAAGATAAATAAAGTTTCTCTTCACGTTTCTGCTACGTAAGCAACAATTAGAATATTGTTTGGTCTTATTTGTAAACAAAGAAAGAGCAGAGCATCTTACAAGAAGCAATAAGGGTATAGTACGACCGGACACATATTATAACACAGTCTACAACTAGTGGCAAGGGTAGAGTGGACCTGTGATGATATTAAAAGATTCATTCTGTCAGCTGCGCTGCCGGTTAACGGGGAGTCATGGAATATCAACGGTTTCTATAGTGCAGAGCTTCCCAAACTTATTTGTAGTGTGACGCTCTTATGACTTTGCCATTTTTTATGACGCCCCTCAACCCAGCCCCAACTTACCAATTTTAGTACCAGCCTAGTAACGAGTTATCAAAAAACACTAATGGGACATTTATATTTTTTATTTATGCGACGCCCCTGGAACAATGTAACGACGACGAAGCTCTGCTATAGTGTTTAATGAAGGAAATTAAAACTTACATATTTTAATTTTGGCGTTGCCATCGGTGTTAAGGTTGAATAATAGAATCCTTCCGACGATGCTGTAGTGCCCTTTGATGGTAAAGTTGCACTGGATGTCGAAAACAAATGTTCGCTTCTCACGACGAGATCTGTTATTTAGCAAATAATTAGTATAGAAACGCTACGATTACCTTTAACCTTCCAAATAGGTACAGGCCATTCCAAGCGGTTGGTCCCTTTCTTTTCGTATAGGACTATTGTCTGAACTTTGATATGGTCTATCTATATTTCTAATTCTACATTCTCCTGTTCTGGACGTTCTTAAATCTGTTCGAGACAGGTCTATTTGGCAATATTTTCATTACGGCCACGTTCGTATAACGATATGGCTCGGCTTTCGATATTTAACCCCGATTTCGTACAACGCACAAGAGTTAGTGCAATGTACTGCGTATTTACGTAACATACCTAGAAATATCTAGAAAAATGTACTCTACCTTTAATGTTATTATAGTTTTCTTCTCTTAAGAGCAGGAATTAAACTATTAAAAAGTTAACAAAGTGGAACACTTTGTGCATAACGAATAATGCACATAACCCTTTTTTTAACATAACCTCATTTTTTTCGAAGTCGGTTAAAAAGAAGAATAGAATGTCCACTGTCCTGTTTGTCTATTTTTCTTTTGCATGTATAAAGTGGAGACCATTGTCGAACATTTCCCACATACCAGTAGCACTTTATGTTCAACATGTTTTGTTAAACCACGAAATTGTTATTAGATAAAACTGTGCCTACCTTATGAGGTCACATGTATTGCATGCGATGTCAAGTTGCTTATGTAATTACTTACGAAACTTTACTCGGCACACAGGTGCTAAGTCCGAGTAGTTTTCCGTTGTGGAATGTCATCTTGACGTTACCGGGGAGGGCCATTGTGATATTCTTGTCTAAGTAAAGAGGGTCCAAAGGAGGGATGCTCGCTTCGGGGATTCCCCTGACTACGCCCGGTATCGCGTCCAGGGTGGCTTGTGTGAAGCATTCGTCATTCAGTTCGCTGCATGGATGGATGAAGTCAGCTGTGAACAATTAAATAAATAGGATAAGAATGAATGGAGGTGTATAATATAAAAGTTTTCATGATTTAAGTTGCTGTTTTAATAATAGCATTTTTGCTTCATTATTCGACTGATATGTAAAAAAAAATGTTAGTTTTTTGGTTTGTTTACTATAAAACAAGACATTGTGTTTTTCTCCTTCAGATTTTATTTATAAATATCTGAAATCTTGGGCAAAATAACCAGTTTTATTTTGCATGTCTTGTATGTACCTGATTAGTCATTTTTTTGCTTTATATTACGATAGTCGACCTCAGTTTTTAAGTTGTTAAGTTTATTTGCATGTTGTAGAGATAAACAATGCACTCGGAGAAGAGATTTCATCAACTGCCTGGTGGGTCAAGAAACTGGGTCAACTTATATAATGAAATAAAAACTGACGAACGCAACAGTTCATATTTTGAGATATTTTTTTAACTTTTATGTATTAAAATATTTAAATGAAACACAATACGAAGTACCAAATAAGAATGTTGTTATATTGATCTCACTAGATGGAAAATTAAAGGCGATTGGTGTTAGGGTTTTAGTTTAAAACATTTACTGTTTACTTACTCGATTTAATTATGATTAAATTTAAGATTTATTATTCAAAACAACTCTCAGTACGTTGCTAAATGAACAATTTTCGGAAAAAAGAGAATTTTCAAAATATTTCTTAATAGTAAAGTTCTAAATAATTGCTTAAATTTTTAGTTATTTTGGAATAATAACTATTTATTAAAATAAATGTATTATAAGATAATTGTGTCGTATCTAAATTAAATAAATGGCAGTTGTTTATATTTTTTTAAATTAACATAGATTTGCTAATATTTAAAATATTACCGTATACGTAATAAATATAGTTTAGTTATTATTTTTAGTAATACCAAAATGGCAGTGATAAAATTAGTTTACTTACGTAAAGGGATCAGTTGTTGTGTATGTTGATGACACGAAAAAAATACAAAAATAATTAGCACATTTTTCTCCATTTTTTTTATTATTTTCTTAATTCTATGTTATTCACAGTAGTGGCACAAGCGACGCGAGTGGAACGAATGGTTATGTTGCCTTTGCCTCGGACTCTACATAATTTTGAACGTAATTATTAGTAAGACACCTTCAAGGACATAACTTGCATTTCTGTCAAAGTTGTTAATTGACAGAATTTAAATATTCACTAGTGCATTAGAATACTGATCTAGAAATTTATATGTATTTGATATATTTGTTATTGTTAAAAGGACAAATAAAATTAGTAATTATTTTAAGATTTTGTTGTTACTAATATATTTTATTTTTCTCACAGGCGAAGAGTCGTAACGTAAGTAAAAAATATCGAACTTAGGATTTATTTATTTAGGGAAAAGTTATTAAAATAAAATGTAGTTTTCATTCCTCCATTAGAAGTGTTTATTTATATCGGTACTAGATGTAATGTAAATTAATTAAATTCAATTTTAAAATGACTATAGCGACATAAATTGTCTTTGGTATTTTTGACCTTTTCAGGTTATGACGTCATAGAATTACTTAAAAATATGAAGTACGCTTGTCATTAAAGATAATTCAATAACACTGATTGTTGCTGCCTAATATACAACCTTATATATAACTAATAAAGTACATTTTGCAAGCTAGTATTTAATAATTATGCACACAAAAAATAATGACTGCCTTTGTCAAGATTACATCGGTGTCAAAGTAATGATGGACTAACGTATAATTAGACAGATCTAACTATACGTTGTCTTAAGTTAATATAAATAATTAACGTTTAGTAGAAAACGGTAAGAATAAATATCACTTCAATCAAAATACTGGGCTCAATTTTTTAAAGTATTCTTCAATATGCCTCTCTCCTTCGTTAAATTATTAGGAATCACTCAAGGATAAGCGTTATTGTTTACGTCATCATTTCTCCATTATTATATCTTAGCAATTTTATCTAAATGCATTAATATTTAGGCCGGTATTTTGATACGCCAGCTATTATTTTTTATATTAGGTTGATATGAGTTTTTGCTGACACGAAATTATCAGGCGCTATTCAATGTTAATTTAACAAAATTATAAAATCGTGGGAGTATAATACAGTAAATATTTAACATACATATGTAGTTCCGCGTCACCAAACGCCAAATAAAACTCAATCGCTTCATTATTCACACGATTGGGCGCGCACAATGAGGCTGCATTGTCGTATACAAAATCTCACTTAATTCGCCAACATTGGGCCCAATTACCTTCATTCAGTATTGTGCCGATTCTCCGCTGGCTGGTCATCGTGTGAAAACCATTAACGTCACATATCATTCATAATTGTGATATATAGCTTCGTTTGATATTGATATGACGTCATCAGACTTTATAAATCGACCTTCGGAATAACATTTTCAGGTGTGTTTACCTGAATGACGTCGTTTGCCTGAAAGAAAGCTGCCTTAATTTATTTTAATTGCTAATCTCAATTGCCAATAATATTAGAGCGTTTTGTATGTATAAATTGCATTATAGATATTGGTGTAGACCGCACTGTGTAAATCGTCGCTAGTGTAAGTCGGCGGCACGAGATGGCGCATCTGCAGTTGTGTAGGGAGATGCACGCCGCTATAACAGTAAATTCTAGTCGTGCCATCCTCTGCGGAATACTAATGTTTGTAGATATGTTTCCGTTGTATCACGATTATTACATGGATACTTTGAAAATGATTTATTTAGTTAAATGATAGCTTGTAGCTAAGAACACTGCTTTCCATTACACAGTATCTGTATTAAGTATTTATAGATATTAGTAAATAAACCGGTTTTTTTATAATTATAATACAATGTGGAAAATGAGCTAGTGCCTCCAGGATTCCCCACCGCCACACCCCATAGACATCTGCAATTGCAGATGCTTTGCCTATCCTTGATCTACGGAGGAGGGAACGCACAGGAAGAGGATAATACCTCTTCCTACGCGTCCCCATCCCCGTCAATCCACTTCCTTTTCCGATCATTTCCCTAGAAGGCAATGATAGGAAGAGAAAGTGGACTAAAATTAGGCCTCCGGCACCACACGCGTCAAACGAAGCACGGAATTGCTTCCATTTCATGCCTTCTGTGTGGTCGTGGTATATCACAGGGCTAGCCGGCCAATTCGTGCGATGATGTTAAAGCAGGCTCTACCACTGTTAAATGGTTTGGTTTTGTTGTTCCATGGATTGGGCCTGCATTGAATTGCACTAGTCGTTACTTGGTTTATTTATAATCAGATAAATGTCATAAATTCACAAGGCCTGGATTGTCACAGTCTTAGCAAGAACAAAAAGGTTATCTTAGTGCATTCGGTTGGAAATCTATGGTCGATTTTGGTAAGCTGACTTTGTATTATTTAATACGGATTGACAATGGAAACGAGTACCAACATAGACAAAGTTAGGTTATGAATCCACGGACGTATATCGTAAAAATTGTGGAAAGACGCCATATTGAATTGAGAAATGGCGCGAAAGTACAACAGCGGTTGCGTGATTTGACGTCTACATAGTTCTAACGATTTTTAACGTACGCTGCAATGACGTGCAATTTAAATCAAGAATACATGCAGACAGCTTGGCTTGTTTTATAGTCTGTGAAAGTAGATAAGATCAGATTGTAGATAAGATTAAACACACGAGTAGGTTAGAAATTGCATGTAATGTTTTATCCATTATAAAACGTTGACAAATATGTTCAATAGTAGATAGACTTCGCTTTAAGGTAATATATATATCAATGTAATAAGAAAAAGTAATTGTATTTTAAAATGCAATTTAGGTTTACTATGTCGTCGAAGTCTGCGTGGATTTTATGCGTTGAAGCGGCCATTACAAATTAAATAGAGACGCAAGCTCCTTTCCGAACACAAGTTATTTCGGTGCAAAGTATCGACTATCGATCCTTTGGTTATTTATAGCTATAAGTGATTGTATCTGCATTGATCGCACTTGACCAATCTACGTTTAGAAAATAAATTGTATGTATACATAGTCTTATAGCTGCTTCTTCGACTAATATTTAGAATAGTAAAGTGTATTTTATTATTTAAAAAGGTAACTGCGTTACATATAAAAAGGAGACACAATTTTAATCAACTTTTCCCAATGATTATGCGTATTTTCGTCGTTTGTATTTTTTAGCGTATTGTTAAGTTTCTGAAAATTCATAATAAATAGAATAGTTTAGTTATCTAACCATGTAGAAGTAGAATAGATTTTTTAAGAGTCAAATTTGCATAATTTTGGAGTTGACTTTGTGTAATTTTGTTTAAGATATAGTATTCTACTATCTGCCACTAGATGGCAATGCTTGTCATATTCTGGTAATTCAATCGAATTTATTTGTCACTATAAATTCAATATTATACATTAATACTTTTGATTTGAAATTCAAAATTTAAAGTCCTAGTATCGACGATATATGAAATGAATCCCAATCTGTCTTCTGTAGCAGTTAAGTCTATGTTTTTGTTTATACAAACGTAAGTAATATAATTTATGACAGCACTTGTTTAGTTAATTTGTTACAGAAGTAAGCCGGCGCCGTGCTAAGTCCTGCGTATATCCTACTCCGGCCTCAACACAAGCGTCCCTCTGCAATTTATTGCATAATTCTGTTTAGTTTGTTTCTGGTGGATTTGCAAAACGTATCGTCTATTTCAGATGCTTGGAATCAGGAAATGATATTGTACGAATATCATAAATTAACCAAATAAATCACAGCTTAGTAGTTTGTGCATAATAATAATAGGAGGCGAAAGAAATTTATATGGTCTTTCAGCTTACATGGAATCAACATTCAGTTAAAGTTTACACTTCATTAAAAAAAAAGGATTTAAGTATTTAAACGGAACTCATCCTTATGGCGAAACTGGCTGAACACACGTAATAAAAAAACAACAAATCGTTTTAGTGGAGGTCGCGTTCCAAATACAAAAGTGTTCGGGATTCGGGCAGTCGCCGGCGACCCCCGCGGCCCGTGGGAAAGTGGCCACGTGCGCCGACCTCCGCGGCCTGTTGCCTTCGCCTTTGCCAAACACGTCACGTCTTCAATTGCGTTATTGCGAACATCACAACTTCTAGAATCTTTTTGTTTTTTTCAATTGGACTGTTCACAATTAAGATGGGAAGCTTGTTTATGTTCACTGATAGGACTACGCGTAACAAACAAGGCAGAGAATCATATTATTTTGTAAATTGATTTAATAGTTTCGTTAGACTGAGACGTTCGTTGTTCAAATATAACATGTCAGATCTGATGTACGCATTCCTGCGCCGTAAGGTTTTGTTTATGATGCGCGTGCGCATGCCTTCCGAGAAGCGAACAGTCAGTGCACGTTGCAATTCACTAACAGACGCATAAACTGAGCGTGAGACAGACAGATTTTCCTACTTAGATGTTGTAAAGATAATGTTCCAATATGAAACAGTTCGTCTGATTAATTTGAAGTAATTGGTTGAAGGAGACAAGTGGAGGATAACTTAAATTTGGTATATTAAAAACATTACAGAATCTAACTTTGTGTTTGGTCATGTAAACAAGGTGTAGGTATCTATAGGTCAATGATCTGTCACAACTATCTTATGACCTTAACATGTGTTAGCCAATAAATGATGAAACACAGAAAAAACGAAGATATGTTCGTCATAACGCCCATGGCGATACAAACAAGTCAGGACGTGCCCCGGGTGAGGAGTGGGTCAGGCAGGGCGCGGTCAAGGCCTGCTATTTCGGTGTGGGTCGACGGCCGATCCCATGCCTTGCGATTTCACATGTTCCATCGTGTGTGTTTAGTCGCCTGCACCGCCTGACAAAGATAAACATATGTTTATAAAACACAATATCGAACTTGTAAGGATATTGGCAAGCTTTTTAAAGTGTCACTTTTAGTTGCTTGTCCCAAAAAGAGTCATAAACTTGCACGGTATTAGAAAATAGTTGTTTATATCTTACTTGTCGTGTGTGAATGGATTTGGCTCTGTGTTTATTAAAAAGAATGATAAATATGCATACTGTACAACTGCTAAATGACGTATCAATAATAATAATTTTATTATAACATGTTAATCTGCCTCGTAGTTGTGCAAATTTTTGATAGGATTTGAACAAATCCTTAGCTAAGTCGAGGTGAAGCATTGTTTGTCACGCGCAACCAAGTTGTTAATAGACATAATAGATTTATATCGAATATCATGTAAATTATTCTCTTTCTAGATATATTTTAGGGTGACCATACCGAATATTATAAGTAGTCTAAGAAAATTTGGCAAATTATTTTCAATTTTACAACGTCTTCTCATCCAGCAGAAATCAAAAGAAAGCTTAAATACAGATAATTATAAGCTCTATTTCTCCTACGTCAGGTCTCTTATCGTTCCTACTAATTTTTCAGTTTCATATTTGTGTAAAAATAAGATTTACAAACATATCACAAAGCAACTTAATATAAACATATCGTAACATTATCCTTAATTTTATAGCAATGTTTTATGGTCATATTATAACAATTGAATTAAACAATAAGGTATCAACAGCTGTAGAGTCGTCGACAGCGTTGCGTGTGCGCATCAATAAAACTGAGAGCTTAATCCGCGCCGTTAACAAGTCGTCACGTCGCCGGCTCGTCCCCGGCACGCCCCCGCCTCTGTCTCCCGTTGTGCAACGACTTATCGACACTAAATCGATGTTACGATCATTTTACGTTAGCTTTGTTGGGGTTATTATTTTTGAGTGGTTTAGTGTATGGTTCCACTGTCAGCGAATAATATTTGTACATTTGAAATACTAAGTATAAAAACAATGCAGGTTCCCCATGATGAGGAACACTATGTCATTTATAGGCTTAGTTTCTAAAACAATTTTCACAAAAAATACCTAATACACTGTACGTTAAAACTCATTTTCGAAAGACTTTTTTTATACATTTACATGACACACATTTTAGTTATTCCATGTTTCCTTCGTGCGTAGAAATATGTAGAAACCAACACAGTTATAAACAGTTCTAACAAGCAAACAATGATATTCAAGATTAATTATATCTGATTTTTTCCGCTAACACTCGTCCATACATCGGTCGTTGTCACATACTAAAATTGTCAATATAAAATAAAAGTAATTTACGTAAATCCTACACATTTAACGAAAGTCAGGAGGCGGTTAATAAAAGCTTATGTTATCCATAATCGCCGGTATTGATAGCTTGTATAATAAAACATTAAATGATACGCCCAACTCTTCTATGTTAAAATGCCGCCCAAATTAAACTTTGATAATATTGTTTTCTGAAAAGCTATACTAATATTATAAAGAGAAAAACTTTGTATTTTGGAATTTTTGTATTTTTGTTTGTATTGAAATAACTCAAGAACTACTGGACCGATTTCAATTCAGTAAAGATAAAAAGATTTTTTAAAAATTGCGAATTTTGAATAAAAATATTTTATTCCGTGTTATGTAAGAAATAATGT
>QDHC01000419.1:21081-31910 GCA_013186455.1 Papilio dardanus tibullus | reverse complement strand
TGTAGCTTTCTAATGGTGAATGAATTTTTGAAATCGGCCCGGTAGTTCTTGAGTTATTTCAATACATACAAAAAGACACAGTTACTCTCTTTATAATATTAGTATAGATGTATAGATAAAGTCCAGTAAGATTAAGGTAAAGTGTCAATTTAGAATACAGTATCTCTTGAATAAGCACATCCTAAGTCATGTGGAAACAGATCGGATTGATATGTTTTTGTCAAATCGTCCATCAGTAGGACGTACCTACAACGGACATGTGCAATAGACGTGTGTTTCGCTTTATTTTAAAAATATATTCACAAAGACAAATTACTTGTTGTCTTTAACGTGCGTCAGTTAAATCGCAATTACGTTTTATTCACATCCGCTCCTTAATGGCATGTCTAATGTAATGAATGGACTAGGCCCCTTAGACTTAGACTAGGTCATCCATTGTATGTGACCCTACGTTTAGAATAAGTTTAACAACTACAGTTCTCAATTGTCAGCTTGTATTTTATTTTAAAGACAATTATGTGACGGACAGGTGAATACTAATTAGTAAATATTTAAAACAGACTTTATTATCTTATCTTTCTTTTATCGAAAAATCTCCAGCTACAGGCTTATAATATTGATTAACAACAACATAATTCATGCTCCTAACCTAGAGAGGTAGGCAGAGACCACGGACCTCCATTTGAAAATTGAATAATAATAAAAAAACACGGATAAAGCCTTCTTCGCACCAGGATAGTATTTTAGTCGAGTAGTAAGTAGCATTTCTCCGAACAGAGGATTTACTACTGTTCGGACTCGTTTAAGCGAAAACCTACATACTACGAGTAGGATAGTCATTTAGTAACTAACCGTGTCCGAACAGCAACATTTTAGTAGAATAGATTAGTAATTTTTTTTGGATACTTGCTACTTGCTACTCGGCTAAAATACTATCCTAGTGTGTACAAGGCTTAAGTATTATAATTTGGCAATCGACTTACGTACAACTTCTTATGAAAAATATATTTTACGAATGAGACTATTTTTTTATATTTTCAAGTCTATAGCACAGTTTGAATACAGTTAGTTAACTAAGAGTTAAGTTGTTGAAGTCTATTTATATTTCTATCAACAAAGAAAGCATAATATGTCTAGACTGTAACAATTTCTCTACGTTACGCTGCGGGTGGTCAATTCATAAAATAGAAGCAATATTTCCTTCGCATCAATTTAATTGTAATTTTCTATACATGCTTTATGAAATGGGGAGGAATCTCAATGTAGAAACGAGAAATGTCTTCAGTTTGAAATCAATAATCTATACAGATATACAATAAATTATTAATATTTTGTCATAATGTCGTGAAATACGTCGTAAAGTTCTTCAAATGAATGTACGCTTAGTGGAAATGTCTTTTTACTTTTGCTTATAATTTTTTCTAAAATAATACAATGTTCTTTTAAATAAGGATAAAATCGGAATGCAAATTCTAGGTGAATTAAGGGTAACACGTTTCCGTTTTAATTTTAGCTTTAAATTGTCATAAATATTTACAATGAATCTTTTTGACACTAGATGGCACTGAGCGTTATCAAATTTAAAGTTACTTGTTGCGTGTTTTTGAATATATTATGTATGTCCATTGCTACAATAGCTCTCAAAGTAATATAATCCTTTCTGAAAATCTTTTATTACAAACCAAAAAAAAACAATACTTCTTTTGTTTTGTAATAGACACCATTATGCAGCACGACTGGTGTACATTTCTTTATTTCGTGTGAGACCTCGAGATAATATTAGGTATCCTTATAGTATATGAGTTATACCTATCTCCGTTAGGCCGGTTGTTAGGCCGGACTATGCACTAAATACCGCGGTGTTCCTCCGTCTCCTGACTGGGTCGCGGAGTCCATTTTAGTCCACGGCAAGTGCTATGACTGCTTTAATTTACAACTAGAATTGCTTCTCGCTCTTGCTATATGAATTCTTAACAATTCGAGAAAAATCTAACTCACAATAAATTGACAGAAATTCAGAAGTGGTGTCACTTGTTGAGTTTCGAGCTTCAAGGTAGTGACAAGATCACTACGTGCCAAAATAATAAGCTGGGTACTTACTTTTCGTTCTGAAAATTATAAGAGTTCCCCTTTTTTGATGATGTATTTTGAATATCTTAATGATAAATTGAAAAAAAATCTTATCTTTTATAAGATGTTCGTAATTAAATAGTAGGGGCACACAACGGAACCGATAAGAGCACCGGAAGCTCAGACCTCTCCCTCTCGTAATCCAGTCGTTAGGGTGAGAGAACACCGAACGCAACACAACGAAAACTAAACAAAACAATAAATAAAATTGCGTTATTATTGTTTTTAATATAGGCAAAATGTATTAATACCGATTGTAGTTTTATTGTTTTAATAAATTCTTAAATACACCAGGGAAGTTACCGAATCTAAATGCGCTGCTACAAAGCGATTCGATAGCGAACACCAAAAACGTATGGAACTAACAATGAAGTTCTAAGTATATCTCACACGTGACTTATCAATTGTCATTGCCAGTTTCATACATTTTTAGCGATTCCATCAGCAATATCGCTAATCGAAAGATACTTTGGTTACCCCACAGTTGGTTACCCATTGGCGAATTTTTACCAAACACATTATTGTTTATAAACTTTTGGGCTTAGGAAACACAAGGATAGTGCGTACATGGAATTTGTTTTTTCTAGTGCCAATTAATTTACCACATTATAAAAAAAAAGCTCAGTGTGCTCTCAACTTATTGTGGTAATTTTTATTATATGAGTAGTGATTAAGATCGACTGGTTACAGGTTAATTTATCGCGAGCTCGCATTTATGACATATAATGAAGTATTTAAAAGAAATTATCATATTAAACTGAAGCATGGACATTTTGTTACTGGCCACGAAAATTGCATCGTTGAATTAATTATGAAGTAATTGGCCAAGCCTTTGCCTTATGCGTAATTTAACTTGATCGTAGATACCGCGATATACGAGTACTTCGTAACAAGGAGATTGGTAATCAATGACCAATATGTTTTATGATTCAGAAAATCTAAATATCGATGTTTAATAATGTATAAAGTTGAAATTGCTTATAGGTAAAATATAACCTACAAAAAACTGTAACAATTTTGCCATTCATCCATCTTAATGAGACATATTGTGTTTAAAACAAACATTTTCAAAGCAAGAGACATGTCATGCCTCGAGATGTCATTATTTAATACAATCAGTATAATCATAAACTTAACATTATATCAAAGATAGGCGGAGGATAAACATTATACTATCGTGTTCTTTAAAATTGCTTCTTACAAGAAAATTACTCATTCACTTTGCGTTTTAAGTGCATTTTTTCATATAACTTTATCGAGCTTATTATATGGTTTAATATATTATCACTTAATTATACTCTGAAGATACCTTATAAGTAACCTGATTGTAAACATTGTTATTGTTATCAAACGCATTTTATTTTAACATAGATTCTATACAGATTTCGGTTCTAGAAGGCCGGGATGACGGTTAACAAACAAGAAACGTGGAGTAAAAGAATCAGCTGTGATTGTCTGTTACTAATAGATCGTAAAATTAAAACAGACATGTTAGAAATAAAGACAAGTGTAAAGTTGAGCCATACCGCGACGACACTTGCGTTAAGCAAACAGCCAAATGTTTGCGAAGCGATAGAATTATCACTTGTATCGCTTCAGGCGATCCGATACACGCGGTGCGCCTGTCTGACAACCTGTTGACATTCGCAAAGCTACCGTAATAATGTTAGACTGATACACTCGTACTTTATATCCTGTCACACAGTTACACCTTCGGCGGCGAAATATTCCTAAAAAAATATGATAAGCATTACAATATAACAATAGTGAAGAATAATCCTACGTAGAAGTTTTTTGGCAACTTTGTCGCATAGAATTTAGAGATTAATTACTTAAGTAGCATTGAAGTTTATTTACGTAGGTTATTTAACTTTATTTTCTAAAGGTAATAAAAAGCTTTCATTTATTTATTAGGGAGCAGTTGTAAGAATCGCCTTGATTTAATTAGACAAGGCTTAGTGATCATTTCCCTTGAAAGTAATGTTATATTGTAGCTTCTCGTATACGCGAAAAAAATTGCCTTACCAAAATTGCAATTGTCTTTAGTACTTAAAAACGACCTATCATTTCAGTCAAAACATAATGTTATATTTATTTGCTGTTATATTTGCGTATCTAAGGTAGCAAATATTACTTTTAACTAGAAAAAATGGGGGAATTGATAATGACGTGACTTCCGATCACGTGAGACACGAGTGATAACGAGACATGTGTAAAAATTTGGCGCTATCAATATTTGCATGCACGGAAAGTGTACGTGAGGAATTGCACACACACACGAAATATATCTGGTCTAAAGGACAGTCCATTCATAAGGTAAGACGTGGTTCGAGGCGAGCACTTGTTTTTGAAAATAAACAAACAGTGAATTGACGGACGCTATGCTGGTGAAGTATAGTGCCAGCCTCTTTAAACCTTTAAATTCCATTTAACAACTACGTCTAAAACTTATACACTAATATCAAGTTTCATCATCATCCTTTCTCTGCCCACTACTGACATAGGCCTTCCACAAAATGCGGTCCTCTGCCTTACGCATGTCTATGTATCAAGTTTGCCTCAATCTCAATGAAAAAAGGCGGCTATCTTGTTAGATAACTGAATAAATGATTCAAATGTGTTTGGTAGCTTAGAAAAGTCGTTAAATAAACCGATAAAAATAACGCTGCAAATGTAACGGAAGTGTCAACTTAATTTCACATGATAGAAACAAAAGCAAAGAAAAAATATGTGCACACAAATATTACACATTTTAGCTGTGTAAGTAAGAATTCACAAACATAATAGAGGATATTGAGATGTCATATTGTTGAAACAGCTGCAGGTTGAATAATATTTGCGGTGTCTAACGATGGGAAACGATGGTGTCGGATCTGCACCAATGTTGATACAAGTTTTAATAAATTAATGTTAGATGTAAAAAAATTACGTCTTAATTATATGAAAATGGGTATTAATATGAATTGATATTATGATATGATTATTTTTTTCTTAAGATTAATTTCATTAAATTAATTTTGGCATTTAAAATAAAAATAAATAATTTAAAGAAATGAATTAACGCCATCTATCTTCCAAATGAGTATCACACTTATCGCCAGTCTCCAATAGATGGCAGTAATAACCTTAAATTCTATCCGATGTTCCATTCGTAAAAAGTTATCAAAATATTGATAACAACTTTTTTGCAGATACGTACGTTTACACAAAAATAAGCTTTTATTAGCGGAAACAAAGGAAGCAGTTTGGAATAAAAATTTTATCTTTTAATGTGTAAGCAAATGACACTATTCTAGGTTTCAATTAGTTTGTCTATTAAGTTATGGTCTAGTCATCTCTATTTTTTGTAATTCCTTGAAATGTTAAGTAATTTGAAGTAGTTTATATAATTATTTTTCTTTCCTTAATTAGCCTTACAAAGTAGTCAGGACGTAATAATTAGACAGTTACATTTGTAATTAGTGTAAACAATGTTACATGATCGTTACATTATTATAATGCTTAAACAATATAAACAAAACAATAAATAAATGGAAAATTTATGTAAGTTCGATATTAATTTAACAGTTGATATATGTTATCGAAAGTAATTATAGCATACCTTTTGCGAGTAATCACTTGCGTTGTTGACAAGCGACAGCGCTTTTAGCGCTTAATATTAATTCAATCGTCTAATAGTAGTGTTTGACACGCAACAATGCAGCTTTGCAAAACTCATCACTCCGAGATAAATCAATAAGGATGTGGATTGAAAGTATCGATATATCTAAATTGTAGAAACAAATTAAAAATAGATGGGAAACTTGGGAAGGATTAATGATTTTTTTCGTGTAATAATTCTAAGCGTATATTCATGGTCTTTCGTCCTTATATGTGTATGTATTAAGAGTACAGTTTAAGTGCCAAAGTCATAGTGAAGTTGCATTTATCGATATACGCGATGTCTGTCTCTATTCGGCATCTGACACAGATGTGCGGCAGGTGGCGCTGTCGTGCAGGTGATCGCCATACTAGGCGCGCAGGCTTGCTCTGGCCGCCTAAATCTTATATTCTCGAAACTTATTTTAATTACTTTTTAAATGACAAAGAGCACCTTACGTCGTATGCGAAAGAAGGTCGAGTCACAGGTTGACAATTTTCACGAGCGCTATAGAAAAGTACGACACTATGCATATTAAGTGACAAGAAGTTAGTAATTTTTTATGTAGGTACTTTAGCTACATCTACACTATTATATAAAACAAAACGCTTTTTATTTATGTTTGTCCCTATATATGCTTGAATCTTTAAAACTATGCAACGGATTTTCATGCCGTTTTTTTTTTATAGATAGAGTGATTCATAAGGAAGGTTTATATGTATAACTAGCGACCCGCCCCGGCTTCGCATGGGTGGAATTATTATTATTATGTTATATACAACGTTCACAGTTTTTCTGTAGTGTATTTAGTATCAGCATTGCACCAAGGCGTAGCCGGGGCGGGTCGCTAGTGTAGAATAAAATGTTTATCATCTGGCGATAGCATGTGTACGTTCATTGCAATATGACATTCAAGATTTTGACATAAATACTTTAGCATCATAATCAGATCACTATATGTCACTGAACGACTCGAAGCCTAACCAAAGTTAGGGTTGAAAACCATAGATAGAAGAGTTCCGACTATCGTTCTGGAGTCATGATTACGTTAGTGAACACTGACACTTGAGGTTATAACGACCTTTAATTACATTTAACTAACTGTAGTACATTACAATGGTGTTGTAAAGAAGTTAATTGTCTATTAACCGGATTGATCCGACTCGCACTAAATGTCGTGTCAAATGCACTAAACTAGGGTCTCCATGTTTTGTTTATGCGTCTGTATTTTCACGCATTTAATTCACAAGTAAAGTTGAACTAGAAGTATTACTCGTTTAAATGTTAAGTGAAATTTAAGTTTCTAGTAGTACTGTTTTAAGCATAGTAAATATATATCGATTTTAGGATTTAGTGTCGCCAGACAGCGAAATTGCCTTAATTTAAAGAACGTCTTATGGCATTTTCACATTTTCTTCCACAGAAATAGTCCTCAATTTTTCTTCATCGGTAGTCACACTACATTGGCGCGTGCGCAGCGTCCCTGAGAAAATAACGGGAAGCAAGCAGATGGTATTGCGAAATGTCCATTACTTTGTCCATTAAAGTCATGAACTTAAAAGATCCGCCATTTTGAACATTTTTTTACTACAATTGTTGTGACGGCCTATGTCTATTCAATGAACACAGAAAAACATCGAATGAAAACTAATCTAATAGTCATTTTTTTATATTCATAAAGTATCTGTAACTGACACTAATCACATTGCCATTTAGAAGTTAGCATTGTTCTATAAAAGTTTAATTTAAGGAGGAAATTCCATTTCAAAAAAGGTATTTCCCTAATTGCCTTTTTTCTATTTTTTTTCGAAAAGATATCGACCTTGAAACAGATGTTTTGATATGTGAGCAAATTAATCCTAATGGCTTACAGTAAGACGAGCAATGAAGATGGCCTTATTATTTAGTTTTTACTCATCGTCGGCCAAATGTCAGGGTCCACGGGTCTATAGTCTCGTCGTGCTGAGACATGGTACACGATCTTATAACATCTCCGTACACCGAAGTGTAATTTTATTTTGCTATTTTCAATTGCGACAGCCAAGGTGATGTAAAATATTTACAAATCTCGCGCTAGAACTAAAATGTGTGAAAATGTTTTAAGTAAAGGTTTGATGTGGAAAGATGAGTATGATAAAGTGGGATGACAATATAAAGTAAAATTGTCAAAAAAGAAATCCCACATAGACCTCTAGAGCTTAAAAAAGGTGACTAGTGTGCGAAAGACACAGGTAAATTTATGATAGATTAACTGGCCTTTGGTGCGTATCACCAAATTTTTACTTTTTGTAAATTATTTTAATAAGTTTTGATTCTTCGCTTACGTTACGGTGTAATAAGCGGTCGTTTGCCAATAGTACAAATTGACAACGGAATGCAAACATCAAGTGTAAAAGTTTGTTGAGAGGATATTTCTTACACATTTATGTCTGAGAAATACATTTAACGGTAAGTGAGAGAACTGGTATTGACTTGGCATACAGTTCATACAGTTTAGTTTTATAAGACCAGGGATATGGCAGATGTTATTTAATTATTGTGAATTGTGTCAACATTTGTGAAACGAAAGTTTAGCTCTTCGGGTGATGATTGTTTTTTGTTGTGTATATACTTTTTGTAATTGACCTTTGATAAATTACTATTTTACTATAACATTTTTTTAGCTATCTTTATAATAATTACTATTATGTCCTAATTAATACTAGATATATTAGGACATTGTTTTTTGTTGTTTGTTGTTAGCTTTGAAAGGAGTCTCGATATTCAGTGGAGCTAGGTTTATAATTAAAACGAAGTTCGAATAATCGGTTATCTTATGTACAAATCTAAGATAAAACTGACCGCTAGATAGTCTTCTATTATCCGGGTAATTTAAGTTAGAACCTTTCAAAATGTAAACCATTCTAAAATGTCATAGAATCGTCCATTCGAGGTCCTTTACCGTCCCGGATACGGATTTGCTCACCATTCACACTTAGTTTGCATATATTATGTACTAGTAGTAGTAGTTTGACCCATGATGGGCCCCATTTTCTGCAACTCCACGACTTGCGCGTATATTGCGTGACTTCACACATATCTTTGAATTTCTTCGTCGATATGTACAGGTTGCATCACGATGTTTTCCTTCACCGTTATGTTTTCATTATGTACTATTTAATTAGTTCTTGTTAAAAAATCTCACGAAAGTAAGCTAAGTATAGCACTTAAGTATACCACAGTGGAACTATTGTTATTTAGTTTATGTACGTGTTATTTATCGTTGTTTAATATCACGAGCACGATTAAAATATCTTATCATTATTTGAATTAAAATATGCCTAATTTCATTGTTAATTTACATCTGTAAGTAAAAAAAAACAGATATTTGAATGTATCTGAACGTCTCGTCTGTTTAAAAACGCCTATCGACGGCGTGGGAAAAAGGCCTCCTGTTCGGACTCCTTTTTTCAAATCCTCTTTGTAGATTACACCTGCTGGCCGTTCGCAGCTTTCGATAAAAAAAAAATCGGTTCCTTTTTTGAATGGACCTATCGTTCGGCTCCGATATTCTTATGGGTTCTTATTTTGTTAAAGTAGTCGTGAGATACTGGGATGTACTACGATTATTAAGTGGCAGGAATCAAGACGTCGCTCATTTACTTTTGGCGTTCCTTCTTTCATTTGTTAAGTCGAGAGAATAAGTACAAATTAAAATTACATGTTTCTCAAGTTCTGTCTTTGTTATATGAAATATCCGTATGATATTTATGTTAAGTACAAAGTTATTCGAATTACATCTTCCTTTAAAGGACTTAGTTTTTCGACACTACTTAATTAAAATTATAAATAATTTGCGGTTCTGTTCAAAGTCAGCTAAGCTGAGGCATCGGTTAATAAATTGCATCAGAAAATATGCAGACATTGGGACTTAGAACACAACAATAACAATATTAGAGTACCAGGGGAACACCAGAGATTGTTTCGCAGCAAATATTGCATGTCTTTTAAATCTAATATTATAATGTACTGAACCAACATATTATTGTTTACTTGCACCGCTTGACCGTGTATTTTTTATTGAGAATCCTGTGTTATTGGTCATTATAGACACCATAACCGCAGGCCTTGTTTATTTCCTAACAGTGATGTTGTTAAAATGATTACTAAGGAATTATTTGAATTGCACTTCATTTTCTTATGATGTTTATAGAGAAATTAAACGATACTAATTTATTTGAATTATTTATAATACCTAACTCGATATGAAGTAAGATATTGTTTGTGTCGTTTTAAGTATGTTTTAAGTATATACAAGGTCAGTTCAGTCGCTCTGGAGATTCAAGCAAACGTTCATGCATCCAAACTTACCGCTACGACTTAAGCCTTGTACGCACCAGGATAGTATTTTAGTCGAGCAAGTAGCAATTATTCGAACAAAGGATTTACTAATCTATTCTACTATTACTACCCTAGTGCGTAGATTTAGGCTTAAACGAGTCCGAACAGTAGTAAATCCTTTGTTCGGATAAATGCTACTTGCTACTCGACTAAAATACTATCCTGGTGCGAACAAGGCTTATAAGGCCGGCAACGCATCTGTGGTTCCTCTGGTATTGCAGATATCCATGGGCGTCGTTAATCACCTCGGTGTTCTCGCTGCTCGTTTGTCCCCTTTTCTTATAAAATAAAATATTATAATAATACTAAGATTAGACATTTTTATGTTCAAGGTTGGTGAATGCGGCTTACTGTAAGTAATTTCATATTTCACATTAAATTACATTGAATGATAAATTCATAGGTATAAACGTAAATCCACCCTGACGAAATTATAACCAACCCCTCTTCATCGCATAAAATTGTCTGCCTCAATCGGATTATTCAATTTTCCGATTTGAGCGGATTATGGAATTGATTTGATCGAATTTTTGATTCTTTTTTTTTCAGACATTTGATATGCATTTAGGATATTTTAGTAGGTACAGAAACATGAATCCTTATCGTTACATAGTATAAAACAATAACCCTTTTTTATGTTTGTCCCTATATATGCTTGAATCTTTAAAACTACGCAACG
>QDHC01000419.1:9327-20730 GCA_013186455.1 Papilio dardanus tibullus | reverse complement strand
ATGTCCGATTAATTTAATTTGGTAGTGGGAAACTTTTGTTTACGCATAATGGCTCTCTGTACGGTTGTGGGAACAAGTTTGGCCTTTTTTCTAACGCCTCTTAAGCCTCGTTGAGATTGGTCGTTGCTAATTTAATACTTACTTTTAATAGGTAAATCCAAAATATTGAAATAAATTTGAATGCAATCATATGTTGTAAGGAATCAGTATAGATATCGTCCACGAAGGCAATGTGGACACGGCATATGGTAGGTATCCCAACAACTTGCGTCGGCCGATTTATTTTTTCCTGCGCCATCTGTATCGCGTTCTAGATATTAAATCCTACCTTTTTTCCTTTAAAAACGTCAGATTTGCATCCAAATGACATATGCCGTGTATAGAAACGCTAAAGAAAAAAAATCTAGTCGAAGATTATGAAAAAATTGAGAGAAAAAAAATGGTTCAAGGATCGACAGATGTACGAAAAGAAACATAGCACGTGCCATCTGCCAAATCTAAGACACACGCACACATAGGCAGTGGATCTATTGGATCGGCGCACGCGCACGGCTCGCGGCAGATGCGCGGTTGCTATTGGTTGGTGGTGTTTGAATTGTAACTTCCGTGTGATAAGAAATATGACTTACTAGCTGTCCGGCGACGCTGCAGACGGACAAACGGACCCCGCTTTGTGTACTCAAGTAGTCGTTGTATCGCAAAATGCAGCCAGAGACAATCGTATTCATTGTTGAATAGCTTTTGGTATTTAAATGTTATGATTTATTTTCAATTAATATTTGTGTATGTGATTTAGTATTAGGAACATAATAGCATCTTACAATGTAGCAAGCGTGCTTCGCTGCTCGTGATCACCTTAGTATTTTAGACAAGAGCTTTTATTCGACATAGAGTTTTCTATTTTTTCTTTCGTTTCTGCAGAAATCAGAACTTAGTCCCAAACCGCAAGCCACAAGACCCATCTCTACGTGTTGCTAAAACATCATTGCTTTCCGGAAATCTGGATTGGTTTACTAAACAAATTATACTTTGATGCTCTCTAAAGTTGACCCGTTTACCTTACAGTGACTTTTTTAAATACGTTGAATAATTTCTGATTAGGTATTGAGAGACTAGATTAAACTGGAGAGTAAATCGATTTTTCATTCCATACTAAAGTCCCGGCTAACAATTTATTTTCGTAACCAAAGTAGTCCAAACAGACCCGAATTTGGTTAATGGTCGATTGTCAAAGGATGACTGATGTTTTTTTTGTATATTATTATTCCTTACTTTAACCTTAAAGAAGCCTTAGAAAAACTGTATTTTGAAAAAATCAATAGACTTAGAATTCTCATAGAAAAGCTTCGCTACCTGAAGATGGCAGCTGGTTATACTTAAAGCGATCCTTATTTCCATCGCTATCTAACAACAGTATTAGTACATATCCTCATCTCTTTCTTGATAAGAAGTATGATCTATCGTTCAGTAGGAAACCAGCCGTCTAATGTTATAAGAAATTGCTCGAATGTTTTTTTTGTAATCAATTGTTTTTATAAGAAACAACGAACATCTTTAGGTCAAAAAATAATTAATAGATTAGTATATCTACAAGACATAGTGAATGCTCGCTTTATTTAAACATAATTATCTGTAAATAAGATGGTTTGAAGGATATTGCGGCGGTCGCTTCGCCATTTCGGCGATTTTAGGTAGCAGCTTGCTCGTTTGCGACTTTATGGTATAAAAAATGGTTTTGGCATATCGATGCTTTTACTATCGGGCTAATAGGGCGGAGTTAGTAATGGGCATGATAAATTTCACATACGAGCAAAATTCTGATTCAGTCAAAACTTTGGGCAAACCTTTCGAATTTATAAAGGACTACAAAATCTAGTATTCAATTGTAAATTTTCATTTGACAAAAAAAATATACTTTAAAATTTGATCTTTTGGTTTCACAATAGTTGAAAAATAATTTGCACGTGCATTTATACATTATTTTATCAAACGTTACTTCACAATGTAATCATATTCTTGCAAATCAACTATCGTAGTATAATCAACTCTATGTCGCTGGAGTAGAGTTCAAAATCATCTACAATTAGTTAAATCAGCTGATTCTCAAGGTTCGAGCACACGTGTTCAGGTCAGAGTTGCAATTTTAGAAGATAATCCTGCAAAAAATCTCTTTCTTCAAGATATTTGCGCAAACGGCGTGGGAACAGTTCTGCAGTGTACCCACGTGCGCGCATTTTACGATTCCTTCTTACCTGGGCTGAGCAAAAAGTTTTTAAGCATGATTTTGATATGATTCAACACTGGCTGTATAGAAAATTAAAAATATTGTCGATGACAGTTTTGACAATCACAGTACTGTCGATTTCTTTTTTTTTCTATATCAACAATTTCTTACGCTCTGTATCCAATATATACAGAAAAAAACATATTCAGACAAATACAAATAGTCATATTTTTCATGATTTCGATTCACTGTCTTCGTAGGTAGGAGGTTCTACAGTAATTTCCATTATGAGACACTACAAAAATATAGAGCATAGATTTTTATACACATTGTATTATTAAGACCAGAAAATATCAAATTTGTTAATAGATTTAGATGATTTTAATAAACATAGTTTTCTTCGTATTAATAATAAGATAGCATGAACTATTAAGACAAAACTAGTGCATCAAATCGGTCATTGCAACGCTATAGTCGCGTGCCTTTAATTATTGACATGGTCTAATGTGTTACATTGTTAAATGGCGACAGGTCCGCTTTAAAAAATTGTAACATGTTAGAGCAATTAGCGAATAGAAGTGTTCGGTACCACGCGATGTAACAGTTTGCGCCCGATTGTGAAACACATTTGGAACAGATCAGTTGATTGAACTTTACGTGTTATTGGATTGGAAATATCGTTCCACGAATTCAATGATAACGCTTTCATGTGCTGTATCATTTAATAAGAAATACGAGTATAAAAGAAAAGATGTATCTTCTTAAAAATTTAATATGAATCTGATTTTTCCTGGTTCGATTTATTCTTAACTAAGATACAGAATTAGTGAAAGCATATTTTGGTGTTTGGTTAAATTTGAGTTCATTAAAATTAAATTTGTACCTCGATAAGTGATGGTTGATCTCTTAGTTTTCCGATGAACTTTTGATTGTGAGAAAGGAGACAGATTTTTTTAGGAAAGTCACAACTTTTTACAAGGAAGTTAAAGGTAAAAGTAAGAGAATATTAATTGAGAAGAATTTATGAAAATTAGATCTAAGCAATAGGCCAAAAGTGATATCTCGTTTTACATGGTAACCCTACTAAAATACTTAACTGAAATTTATTGATATGATGCTCGTAGTTTATAGTTCAATGCAAGTACCATCGTTGTCACAGTGCGCTGTGCGGTGGAGGACACGATTCTCATAGATCATTGCGGTTACCGTTTAAGACAACAATGGTTCATGCAGACTATAATGCTGAATATGTCCCTTATTCTTTCCTTTATTGAGACTTGATATCATTCGGAATACATTAAGATATAGTTAAGTGTGTACTAATCTCTCTTATATTTGGTTCCGTAGCAGTTTTGAATTATTGAAGTTTGAATTTGTTGTAGATTTGTTTCTTTTTAGCACTATCAACGTCGTATATGAGTACTTTTTGAATAATTGCTTATCTTCATTAAAACTATTTTTAACGTACATCAAAAGAAGAGGTGCTAACTTCGTCTGTATGTTTTTGCGACATTTTTGGTAGTCATTTTTTTAATGAATACTTTATGCCAATTATTTAAAGTTACTGTAAAACTTAAAATGTTTAGTTTATACCACTCAGACATAACTTACGTCGAAGTATTTTGCTTCTAAATTCAGCCATACAAAAACGTATATCTATACACAATTCACAGTATAAATGGATCTCTATAAATAAAGTCCTTGTAGGGATGTCAGTTAGCTGTAAGATGCATTCTCTTTTATAACGGTCCCAGCATTCAATAGGACAATGCAAGGACGAAATTCGTTCAACCTATTAAAATGCTATTAGTAAATGCTATACAATTAATTTTAATACTTGCTTCCATTTAAATAGAGGAGTTTAAAGGCGAAATTAGCTTGGCAACTAGAATTTTCTTGCTAATAATGTCTTAATAACTGTGATATCGTAAATATGCATTTAGTATTCTATAATATATTTTTGATAGTGTATTAAGCAAATCTGGAAGTTTTACTTGTACGTCCTACGCCTTAAAAACATCCGAACTTAGACTATGTTTTTTTTTCTTGCTTTGAAGAGATGATCATGCCTTCAAAATTTTTGTATTTGTCACGTATGAAGTAATAGCAATATCCAACAATAGCCAGTATTTTAAAGAGCTCTTTAAGAATATTACCTTACCAATTCAGTGAAACATTCGTTTTCCATCCTTGTTATTACAGCTTTAGGTTAAAGAAGATTGCTTTCGGGAGTAATTTGTATTTCCTGATTTAATAACCATGTTCTTTACAAATCGATGATTTTTCAGATTAAATCTTTTAATACATTTGCGTATTGTAGTTTGAAGTACAGACCACAACAAACGATTGTTGAGCCAAGATCATATCGATCCCCATCGTGATCTTTATGGACCATTGTTATCCGGTGGCAGGATGCTCTTTGAGAAAGATATGAAAAAAATATATAATAGATATGATGTAACCGCAGCACACACGTTGAATGAAACGTCTTTGTTCCGTAGATTTGTGGTAAAAAAGAAATTTTGGGTAAGCTTTTGTAGTTAACGTATGATAAAGTATGTTCTTGATATTGTCTATGTAAACGCCGAATAAATTACATAATAGCAAGTATTTAAAGGTGCTTATAAGTCTTAAAAAAGACCAGACAGAATATTGAATTTTTCCTGTTCCAGTTATTTCATATATTTTATCTATTAGTCGTTATGACTATTCATAAAGTAATTATAAATCTTTATTTAATTTTGTGGCATTGAACACGTCGTTTAGTGCGATTAGCTTATACTGTTTCAGCTGAAGTTCTATATAAGTGATCTATCATAATACTTGAGCGCGAAGCGACTACCTACATTGTCAAAATATTTTTTTCTTTACAATCAGTAATCTTCTTAATACGTTCTGTACGCTTGCAATTTATGTAAATATTTTTTAATGAGTTACCTTAAGTAAGTGAATTGTAAATTCTTTTTAAGGAAAATAAATATCTTAACCCATAAAGTTCTGATTTACTGTTGGAGCTTTCGCGCTAAGCTTAAGTGCTTTCCAACTGAACTGATACTGGTAATAAGGACATAATTTTATTTAGTGCAGTTTTTGTTTAAATTTTGATTTCAGTCATCCTTCATATTTTATTTCTATGATAACTTGCCGACTCATGCTCCGGCTACTCGGTGAGCACAGTAGTAGACTTAAGTGTGGTACAGATTGCGCTTACAAATTAAGAGCTTCATATGTCTAGCCGCTGATTGCAAACATTAAGCAATAGTCGTTTTTCGATTGTCGTACACTCCAAATAGTGATAATGCCTTAAGCGGCTGCTGTTTTATTTTTTTTAGATAATACTGAGCGAGCACTTATTGGCGGCGTCTTAGAGCCGGCAGCTGCGGATCGTGCTTTGAGAACAACAGGCGCGGCCTATTTTTAAAATGTTCCAAACAGAAGAAAAGCACCAGATGCCGACGGCAGGTACCGAAACTGCCAGCATCATGTTGCAAATTGTACTATCCGACTAAATACGAACTACACGATATGCGTAGAACGTTGTAATAGTAAAGAAAGCTTTTCAAAGTGGTCGGATAGTGTCGAAAACCACAGCTTTGTGACGACAGATGCGCGGCACCGGCACGAGGAAGCCTGACAAAAAGTGAGCACGTGCTGTTGAAAAAATGGCATGCGGGCACAAGTTGTCTTTGCATATTGCACCTTTCAAGACAAAAAAAATTGTACGTGATTTTGGCATAGAGATGTTGTAGAGTAGAGTTTGCTTGTGAACTAAGTAGGGATATTTTAATCCTGATAAATTATAGCATTTCGTTCAATGGTATTGTATTCTAGTGTTTTAGGTATTATATGCTAGATCATTTATTTTTACGTTTGTTTCATTCTTATTAATAATAGATATTAAGTAAAATAGTTGTTGTTACTTGCTATTAGACCCATAGTTCTCGAGCGCTTAAGTTATCATTCCAAACAGGCTTTGCAGTCAAAAACCTTTTAAAATAAGCCTGAAATGTTCAATGCTTATTTACACGTTTGTAGTTTAAATCTGCACAACGCAGCTGCATAATTTTTTAATTTCGTGACAAAATTTGTAAACACTCGGAATTTTAATCCGTGAAACGAAGGTTTGTGGCTCGACGGCAGCTGAACATGCATTTAGGTCGACTAAGCGTTTGTTATGTAACGATAGTTTTGTAATGAAGTTCCACGAATAGTTGTCGAATCCACGTTCACTTTGATACCTTCGATTAACATTAAGTTGCTATTCCGTAAAAGGATCGTCGAAAGAGGCACAGTTTTGCGTCTTCGAAAGTACGTAACTATGTCGCAAATTTACACCGAAATTTTCATTAAATAGGTTAGCACCTACGCTGAACTACGTACCAAGTTTTACATTATTCTATTATTTATTAGTTTTCATTTACATGAGTTCAATGTGTCATCTCCGCTTTTGATTCACAGACATTTTGTAGACACTAATAATTTTATGATTTTCGAAATTTTCTGTACAATTTTAATACGTTCGAAAAGCATCGCTATGATGTATAATTTAATTCAAAAGTTAATTAAAGTATTTTTAAAGTGAACCAAATTAAGAAACCATTTTAATTTTCAAACGGATTGAATTCATATTAATTACATCCCTTTAATTACTTTTATCATAAAGGTAAGATTGAGATGCAGCATCATTAATTTATGATCGTATAAAATATCATTATTGTATCATTAAAATGTGATCTGATTATCGACTCTATTAGTCGGAATTAGATCTAATAAGTTCCGATGATTACGGAAGCGTTCTAGAAGCACGTGTCAACTTGTGTGGCGGACCACCCAGCATCCACTATCTTCTATCGATATCACGTGTTTGTAAACAAAGACTCTAGCAACCCCTATTAGATACGAGGTACTGATAATTCGATTTAATTTCGAGTTTATGAAATTATCCACTTACGGTTTTGAGTGGGTTATTTTGGAATTTTCTAGTGCTTCCGGTGGTAAAATGGGTGGTCTGTTATATCCGAATTTTCGGCTAGAAGTGCCTAGAATTTTCTAGTCTATTAAAACCTATATTTAAATATGGTCATTTTATTTTCTAATTTAAGAATTTTGATTCGTGTCCATGGAGCACTCTCCAAACTTCCCTTTATTGTGCCAACTTATTTTACTACTGCTTTTAAATATTAACGAGAATAAGCTACTTTATTTTCATTTTAATATTTCAATGAATATAAAATTAAGCTTAAAGTGTTTTTAATCAACCACAAGTTGCTTCAAAGCTACGCTATATTTGTTATTATCCATTAAACTCTAGATTAATATATGTGAGCCGCAACATTGTTGTAAATACCACGGTATAACTGGTTGTGACGTCATCGGCAGCTGTATAGGAGAGAGATATGAGCTCCTAGGAAGGGGGGCACCTACCCCTAGGGGAAGGAGTGCACCTCGCACAATGCCAAGGACCGACCTTACGTATAAGCTTGGTATATCGAATTGATTCTTTTAATTTATTTTTAATTGAATTTATTAAAAAAACATTAAAAGTAAATGTTTCAAATATTTAAACATTTCGCATTTTGATTACGTTCCTATGATATGTATAAAGCTTCTGGAAAAGAAGAAAGGAAAGGTCTATAGGACGTTAGGAAATTGAGCTTTTGTTAATGCAGTTAGTACTAGAATTGTCTGTGTACCTTTTGTTAATTAAGTTTACTTCCATAGGTTCTTAAGAATTACATTAAGTATACATTTTGTTTTGATAATTCTTAAGAAGCAGTTGCGTTCGTATTCGATACACAAATACACCTTGTAGGTTCGGACATCATACTTTTATAAGTTTATTTATCATAGCTGCGAAACAGCTGCTTGATTTGCATAGTTGTAGATTACATATATACAAACAGGTCCGGGTGTACGTCTGTGCCGGGGCCCATTTCACGGTGTGTACCGCTAATGGCGAGGCTATGCGCGTGCTTCCATCACACCTGTATGGATAACGGTAAATTACTTTTTGCCTTCCATTCGCTCGACGATTAATCAATAAAGACGAAATGGAAGAGGATTATGCTTATAGATGAATACATAAATAGATAAGCTAGACCCCTAATATAATGGGATATGCAGAAACTACATTTACGTCTAAAAAACCACAAGTACAAGTCAAAGTATGTCTTGGCTTCCGACACAAGAGAACGCCACCATCGCCTGTCCTGCGCTATCTCCTGCCAGTACAAGTACATGTTCGCTAGGTAAATTTAATGGAATAGCAGGGCTTTTAATAAGTTGTATTTAGTAAAAAAAAAATATTAAACTAACGGGCAAACCATCGCAGATTGATTACAAAAGATATGAAAGGGTTAACGTTCCATTTTCGTATAAGGAAGATTTCTTTTAACAAAGGTGGGATTTAAAAACGGGGGAGCAGATGTCAGGGAGCAATGTATAAATCTTTCCAACAATTAATGACTTCAGTGAATCCTTAGACGTGTATTTTTAGGACCGTTTACGTCTACTGGTTTTCTTTGTGCTACGCTATTGTGTTGAAAGAAATCCTCGCGGAACAATCGCATGCATTACAAGGTTTGCTTTCGTCAACTCATGCATTTGATTGTAAAAAATATAAACGGGCTTAGCTCAGCTTGAAAAGTGACATATTATAAATACTGTTTAGACTTTGATGATTTAAAATAAATAAATATTGTGCCAGTTGCTACTGAAATAGTCGTTGTAATCCTAATATTCAGATATCAACACGAGAGATTGCACATTTATTTTTAACTTTCTCAAAGAATAATTCAACCTTTCAAAAAATATCTTTATTAGCCAAAACAGTTTTCACAAAAAATGCTGCGTTTGTGTAACCTGGGTTAGGCAAGAACCTGTGTTCCAGAAGGCAGCGCCTTCTCCTTATCATAGGTTTTTTATGTGTGTTACCTTGAACGATCCTGTCAAAGTATTGGTTAAAGAACAAAGTTCTTACTTTAGTTTTATACTGTAAATATAAAAAACAATACTAAGAATCTTTCGCGTATAACTCAGTAGTTATTTCCTGTAGGTACTATGTGTATTAGTCATTCCTAAATAAAATAGTATCTATTTTTGTGTCAGAACTAATAAGGTCATTTACCTCCGGGACTTTTGACACAAGTTCTAATTTCACACAAGGATTGCTACAGATGTTTAATAAGGAAATAGTATTATGTTTATTTTATAACTGAGCATAAAGATATTCTGTCTCTACGCTTGTAAAGGCATCCGTTTGAATGACTATTTTTATGAGGGACACTTTAAAGTTGGCAGCGGTCACGAAATGAATTCATTTATTGGTCTAATTTAAATATTTGTTTTTGTATCATAATATGGCAAACGAGCAAGCGGACATGTGAATTCGCCGAAAAAGCGAAGCGGCCGCTGCCCATAGACATCATCCGTAATCACTGATGCGTTGCCTACCCTAATCAACAGAGGAGGGGAAACACCTAAAGAAGATATTTCTCCTTGCTATGCGTCCTCCGTGAAATCCACTTCCTCTGTAAACTTCCTCTTACTCTGGTTACTTTGTAAATTAACTACCATTTAATTATCTAATTCTTAATAACCAAGGCTTAGAAAATCGCCTCGCCCAAAGCTCATTAAAGTGAAGTCACCTGCGCATTCGCACCACTCCAATTTTTTCCATCGGCAAGGTGCACGTATCCGAATTTCAAACATCACAAGACATCGTATCGCTTGATTTATTAACAAGATAATATTATACTTGATAACTAGAGTTACTTCTGATAAAGAATAACAAATTGATTATTTAAATATTAAACTTTTAAATTAGCTGTAAGTGTGTTAGACATATCGAGTTATATCACCTGTTTAAGAGTGTGATAAAAGAAAGTCTTGCTTGCACAAGAACTATTACTGAATTTCCAATGCCGATACGTCTATGATTATTGTAATTGTTTGCTATTTCAATTATTTCAATGAATTAGAGAGAGACGATATGTGTTTATTTTGCAAAAAAAATTACTTATTCTATGACTTCTTGTCATAATCGAGACGTCTTTTTTGATATTCGCATTTGTCCTACCAAGTTGAAAGACGTGGTAGATTTTAAGCATATTATAATCAGTTTAAAGTAGTTATTATCTTATTTTGTATACATTTATTTATTCAGTCGTTTTGAAACAACGATGCGCTGTTGCTTCTTAATATGCGAGATGACCTACAATCTCGCAAAGGACGTCATTATGAGTCTGTTGACATCAATAAAAAAAAAGAATAAAGCCTCGCTTTATCTGTGGAGGAAATCATAAATTGGTCAATACTTTACCTGTCAAAAGGAAGTGAACGTAATAAATAAATCCCTGGCATGTATGTAAACAATTTAATTGGATGTCTCAAAATCGATGAACCCTTTGTTTTTTTTATTTGTATTTTTTAATGCAGACATTTTAAAACATTAGAAAAATAAACGCAAATATATGGAGTGCATCATTTATCTATTTCCCGCCAAAAACGCAAATGTCAGACATATTGCATAATGGCCGCCATAAACAAACACAAAGTTCTCTAGCATACTAATTGAATATAAAATTGCGATGTAATTAATAGGTTTAATACAAAAACTAAACATGTTTACTGTAACATTTAACGTTTTGAGTCCGCTCTACATTACCTGTGGCATAGACCAAATGTTTGTTTGTAAATTGTAAAGAGTTAGTGTTTTGCGGCGCGTACTTGTCGAAGCAATATGGCGGAGGCAGGTGATCAGTGGGGCAGCTGCGAACAGCCAAGGTTAGGTTCCCCCTTCCCTCGACCCCTTCGACTCCAGAGCATCGATAGTGTTGTGTACAGCGCGTGTTTGTTTTTTTAATTGTTGAAATGTGCTTCAGTTTTGTGTTTAAAAATTTATTTGAATTTGGAATGCGATTAACGTATGTGGGCTTCTTTTTTTAAATTAATCGAACGGCTGCATTCCAAATTCAAATGTATTAGTAGTATAATGACAAATCATTGGTGGTTGTATGTTTTCCTGATATTAAGTGCATGAAATAAATTCACTTTATAATACTTATTACTAGAAATAACATAACTTAAAAAGACTAAGTTATTTATTAATAAAAACTCCTTCAAATGGTGAAAGAATTATTTTACAAACATAAATTCTTAGTAGATACGAGAATAATTAA
>QDHC01000414.1:3065-148747 GCA_013186455.1 Papilio dardanus tibullus | reverse complement strand
ACCAACACAGCCAGGTGGCAACGGACCAACACAGCCAGGCGGCAACGGACCGACTCAACCAGGCGGTAACGGACCAACTCAACCAGGCGGTAACGGACCAACACAACCGGGCGGCAACGGCCCTACTCAACCAGGCGGTAATGGACCTACGCAACCTGGTGGTAACGGACCAACACAGCCAGGCGGCAACGGACCTACGCAACCAGGTGGTAACGGACCTACTCAGCCAGGCGGCAACCGACCTACGCAACCAGGTGGTAACGGACCAACACAGCCAGGTGGTGGTGGCGTAGTCCCTTGTGATGATGATGGTACACCTGGACAAGGTGGCCCATTCCCGCCAGGCAGAGGTAAAATCTGCATCTGCTTTGATTCGATTTATAAAATGCCTAATTACCTTAAACGGTTGATACGAGTGTAAAGATGATTATATTTTAAATCGATTATAAATGACGATTCATTTGTTCACGGAACTTTTGTTAGATTAATAATATGTATTTGTTTTATGTTGCAAATGAAAATTGACCTTAACAGGTCACAAAAAAATATATATATTGAATTCTATAAATAATTGGTTTTATTGTATAACATTTAGTTAACACCTAGTACCACAATTACATTATTAATAATTCTATCCCGTACAAAGAATTTTTACTAAACTTATACTGGGAATTGGAATGGCTATTAAAAATATCCTACAAAAACTGAAGACAGTGTATAGGTCTACAAGGATAATAAGGCACTCGGAAAATATATGAACTAACAATGTCATCTTGACAGCGTCACATTTTAACCAATCAGGGAAAGGCAGCTGAGGGATTTTGAAAGAAGTTAGGAAATGTTTACCTATTGTTATCGCTAAAACTTTGTAGGCGCTGCTGTCAATGTCAAAAAAGTGCCAAAATACCCTTGTAGGGCTATATCTTTTTTAAACATGATTTTTTAATAAGCGATTGATGAATTTATATCACATACTAGCTGTTGTGCGCGATATCGTCCGCGATTAAATAATATAGCCTATAGGGATAATGTACCATTCTAATGGTGAAAGATTTTTTAAAATCTGCCCAGTAGATCTTTAGTTGTTTCAATACATACCAAAATCCAAAGTATCTCATTATAATATTAGTATAGATAATACATTACTTTAATAAAGAATAAAAAAAACTATGGGATGGGAGCCAGTGGTGTTAGAAAGATTTAAGCAAAGATATATTATACTATAGATGGAACACTCGAAGCCTAAAAGTCAGCCCTTTTCTTTGAAAAAAATAAAAATAAAAACAATTTCCCAAACTTGGGAAATTTTTTCATGATACTGGCAAGTTTTTTTTTAATAATTTCTTTCGCGGCTCGCATTTTAACGTCAAATTAGTGTGGAGCGCTCCCTCTATGTATAATATCTCTTTGGACTTAAAAATGACACTACACCACGTGGCACGGCCGGGACGGGACGCGGTGTAGCGTCCTCCTTAACTGGCCTAAAGCCTTGTTCGCACCAGGATAGTTATACTAGATTTTAGTCGAATAGCAAGTAGGATTTATCTGAACAAAGGATTTACTACTGTTCGGACTCGTTTAAGCCTAAATCTACGCACTACGGTAGTAATTTAGTAACTAAACGTGTCCGAACAGCAACATTTTAGCTGAAAATATTAGTAAATCCTTTGTTCGGATACTCGCTACTTGCTACTCGACTAAAATACAATTATACAAAAGGAAAAAGCAATTTATAATAGACTTAAGTATATAAAATATATTAATATTGATACGAGACATGTTGAAAAGTAGTAAGGAAGAAAAAGAATTAATTAAAATAATAACAATAAAACAATGACATAAGTAAAAAAATAAAAAAGTAAAAAAGACGTGCGGCGAGCAAAGAGTTGGCCATTAGTGGCCAGTGCTCGCTGCAACACAAGCTTTTATTACTTACCTTAAAAAAAAAAAAACATTATAGTATTTTTTTTAGTCCACTTTCCTTTCGTTACCTTTTCTTATAAGGAAATGATGGGAAGGGGAAGTAGATATAGCGGGGGAGCGGATGTATAGGAAGAGGAATTATACTCTTGCTGTGCGTCTCCTCACCCATAGATTAAGGGTAGGCAACTACAATTGCAGAAGTCAATGGTCAGCGGTCGCTTCGCTATTTCATCGAATCAAGGTAGACGCTTACTCGTTTGCTACTTTATAACATAAAAAAAAATTGCTTTAAGGCGCTTCATTTTGATTATCCTTAAAACTTGCAGCCATCTTTTCCCCAGGATATTTTCTTGCAATTTACCTACACTATTGACGTAGATCGTTATATAACCTCTTTGCTCTTTGCATTACTACAATGACGTCATCGAGATAATAATGAAAACATTATCTCTAACTTCCTCCATAAAATAAAGTCAAGGTTATATTTAAATGTGTTATTAATCATATCTAACGTGTCCATATTTTTTTACTCAAAACGAGACAATTATAATTTTTAGCCTCGGATCAAGGGGTGCAAGCAACAAATGTCGTCAACAAGGCGAAAGAAGAAATTAGTTACAAAAGTCTCGCTTTCGAACACCGCCCGCGTTGCCCGGTGCGACGACGCGATAGTCAAGACAAGCCCGGACGGATTGACTATCAAAAATTTCGCGCGGTTTTCGAAAACGGGAATTTGGCGTCCCAGAGATTTGCAAGGACACCGGGACTCATGACTGGAAAACGGGACAGTCCCTTTCAAAACGGAACGTTTGGTCACGTTAGTGTTAGTCATTTCCTTAAATGGTTATCAAATGTCTTATTACAATTACCAAATAACAAATATCGGATCACTGACTATTATTTTCATTATTACAACTTTTATAGTCGTTGACGATTACGTGTCGTATAAAATAATATCAACGAAATGAAGTAATAACTCATAACAAGTTTTTAGGGGATTTACAATTTGCAAATTATAAAAACTTGCATACACTACGAACGGTTTAATCATATCACTTCGAGGCGAACCTAAAAATAGATGGAATATTGCGTCACCAGCTAAACATGTTAAGAAACCAAAACAAACTTTATAGCACAGGACAAACTTACAAACATAATAATAATAAATTTATAATCTGTTTAAAAAGTTTCATAATAAATAACATAAATTTGTTATAACTTTTATGATAAAAATTAAGTATTTATTATTTTATAATAACTTTTAAGAATTTTACTTATATTCTATAATGTCACCAGTTTTTTTAATGGTAATATGACAAGATTTTAACTGATCTTTACACTTAACGATTTAATCAATAAGCAAACTAAGATGCCTACAGGGAGACACTGTTACCGCGGTTTATTCTATAAGAAAACATATATTATAGCACAAAAAAGACTTAAAAGATATGGTATGTTATTGTTACATTTTATACTAGGCCCTTGACAGCCCAGATAAGTTGATCGCATTATAAAATCGGACACGTATCGTAATCGTACGTAGTATTATAAAGAGAAGTGATGTCAAAACCTTACTTAATCTGTGACACACCTGTTATAATCTGCATTGGACTTGTTTTGCAAATTCTTATAAATGATATCTGTATCACTCTTGTTAAGACGTCACAACGCACCTGTGGTTTGCGATTTTGCGATTTTTATATTTCCTATACAAAATACATAAAACAAATATTGTTTTGGTGTTATTGTTATGAAACATATTGACTGGATTACAGTGCATTGAGTGACAATGGTTTAGTGATAAAGAACTTGTGTGTTTTTATTAGAAAAGGGTATTACCAGATGAGGTAGGTGTCCCAAATTAACTTTTACTTGGTATTCAAAGAGATATTATAGATAGAGGGAGCGCTCCATAGTAGTTTGACAGTTATATCCATGCTGCGTAAGAATTTATATAAAAATCAAATCTTTAAAATAAACAGTAGAATAAACTAAAACATTCATTAAAATGTTAATTGTTTGTTTATTATTTTATTTAAAACAATTTAAATCCAAACAATTTTTAACAAACCCCATTTTTTTTTTGTTTAGTGTTTTAAAAATGTATCGATTAATTATAATATTAAACTTTAGTAAATACTATGAAATAAAAGTAAATTATAACAAAAGAGGTTACATTCGGTCGACTTTTTATATCGGCAAATGTAATGTAAAGGATGATACTAGAGGAAATTTCCCTACAGGAGACCTCCGGAGGTCAACTAAGATGCCTCACTTTTAAGCTTGGAATGTTCCATCTATAGTATAATATATCTTTGTTGGTACTAATATAATTTGTGCGAATGCTTAGTTGCATGGATTTTTTAAAATGTGTCTACAGTGCTGGTAAGCGGAACTAAATCTATACTAATATTATAAAGAGAGAAACTTTGTATTTTTGTTTGTATTGAAATAACTCAATAACTGGTCCGATGTTAAAAATTCATTTACCATTAGAAAGCTACATTATCCCCGAGTAACATAGGCTATATTATTTAATTCCACGCGGACGAAGTCGCACACAACAGTTAGATTAATATAAATAAAGATCATAGTCTGGCAGAACATGCAAGTCACATAAACTTTATAATTCCGCGTGGACAAAGTCACACAATAGTTAAGTGATATAACTTCAAAGATAATTTTATCTGCTACATTAAACATCTTTATATATTTAATACTAGTTGTTATGCGTGACTTAAATAATGTTTAAGTTAATAAAAATGTTAATAATTATTGAAATCGGCCCAGTTATTGAGTTATTTCAATAAATACAAGAATTCAAAAAATATGAAGTTTCTTTATATTAGTATAGATTATTACAATTTACAATGTTTTTTTGTTTTCTATTATAGTATGTTTTTATAAACAGCTCAAGACAAAGAACTGGCTCTTTTTGTCACACTTTTAAAACTCAAATTTTTAACCCTTGCTGATGTTTTTTGTATTCTATGTGGGAGTAATAATATTTTTCGATCTCTGTTTCAACAATTAAAAAGTTAGTTTGCCACAACACTGTTTCAACAATTAAAAAGTTAGTTATGCACAGTCTATGGTAAATATTTATAAAAGTTTTTTTTTATATTTTAAAGTGGCAATGAGCAAGCGGCCTGGACTCGCTGAAATAGCGAACCACTGCCCATAGACATCTGCAACTCGTACAAAGATATTATAGCGGGCTCTACCACTTTAAAAGTGTTTCGTGAATTAACTCTAGATGGAGCTTTAACAGACAATGAAATCAATAACAATGGTCATCAAGATGTTGACATTTTCCAGGACTCTTTACCGTGACTTCTCACCACCATTAACAAAGATCTGGGCTTGATTCACCGCTAGTAATATTATATTTTGTAATTTTACTTAACTTACTAAACACTGCCACTCACTTTCGCAGTAGCAATCTACTTCATTAACCTGCATTCATTCCTGCAACAGAATGCATTAAAATGTAATGTAATAATAATATGAAAGTAATGAAAAAACAAAAATCACATATATTAGCGTAGATATTGTACTAATGTTATTTTGGTATCGCTATCTTCAAAAGTCCCAGCTTCATTAAACAGAGTTTGCGATAGCAGATATTTTGCTTTATTGATAGTCCATTTTTATCTTGAACTCTGGCTAATCGAGCCGTAGGGTAAGAAATGTTTGTGTGCTTAGCTGCGGTGGGTTGAAACACTTAACCCTTAGTAGCCTGATTTATGAAAGTAATGTGAACATTTGGTTTAAAACATTTGTATCAAAATTGAAACTCTAGGTTATTAAGGGTTAAACCAGCGAGAGCACACAGCCCCTAAAACCTTGTGCACACTAGGATAGTATTTTAGTCGAGTAGCAAGTAGCAAGTATCCGAAGAAAGGATTTACTAATCTATTCTACTAAAATGTTGCTGTTCGGTAACATTTAGTAACTAAATTACTTCTCTAGTGCGTCAGTTTAGGCTTAAACGAGTCCAAGCAGTAGTAAATTCTTTGTTCGGTTATATGCTTCTTGCTACTCGACTAAAATACTATCCTAGTGCGAACAAGGCTTACTTACACCGAGTTCCAGGTACACACATGTGGCCTTCAAATCGGAAATATCGACTGTTTGTAATTCGCCAATAATACTAAAATGACCGCGTGATTGTTTACGAATGGATATCGATGTATGGTAATGGTTATGCCGTGAGAAGGAGACTTTATGACACACAAGAGGGAAAGAGATAGATATTGATTGTCAATACCATATGCTTAGGTTGAATGACCTTTCGTATTACTTGACTTCGAATATGCCTACTATGCAATGGAAAATCGTTGAATAGTGGATTTATAATTTGTTGGAATAAATAGATTTTTTTACAATATAAAGTGGCAAACGAGCTAGTGGCCACCTGGATTCGCTGAAAAATCCGAAACGACCCCTACTCATTGACATTTGCAATTGCAGATGCGTCGCCTACCCTTAATCTACGGAGGGGGAGACGCACAGCAATAGGATAATACCTTTTCCTAGGCGTCCCCTCCCCCAATCCACTTCCTCTTCCCATTATTTCCTTACAAGGAAACACCTCCGGGACCACAGTCATCAGACGAACCACGGAATAGCTTCCATTTGGCGCCTGTCTTCTGTGTGTGTGGTATGCCAGAGCGAGCCAATTCGTGCGAAGATGTTAAAGCGGGCTCTACCACTGTTAATTGCTATTTGCCGAGTTAAGGGCTTATTGATATAAATTAAATATTGGCCGAGTTCATGATTTTACAGTGTCATTCAACTAGTTGATTCAAAGTTGTCGTTAATGGGCCCTATATAATGAAACGAGCAGCCACCTTGATTCGCTGACTGTGTGTGTGTCAGAGCGAGACAATTCGTTCGAGGATGTTAAAGCGGGCTCTACCACTGTTATAACAATAATCTCTTTTTAGTTATCGGGAAAACTATATGTAGGAAAATCTTAGGAAAATTAAAATAATATATTTAAATATATACAAATAAGAATACAAATGAATAAATCTATACTATGACTAATGGCTCAGGGGTTTAGTTCTTGACTTGTAAAGCAGGTCCCGAGTTCGAATCCCGACATACCAATGTGTTTTTCATATGTACATATTTACCCGACACACTTACGGTGAAGGAAAACATCGTGATGTCTGCACATTTGTGAAGTAATTCAAAGATATGTGTGAAGTCACGCAAAATACGCGCTAGTCGAACTACATTACATTACAAATCTTTTGGATCATTTGGATTTCTGTTTATTAGCTGTTTTGCGGACGAAGTCGCGCCGAACAGCTGGTGTTAGTATAGTTGTAGAACACATACGCTAATTACTATTGTTTCTCTAGTTCCGCGCAGACGCAGTTGCAGGCGACAAATAGTATGTTTACAAATATATTATGTAAAATGTGTGACATTGCAATATAAGTTAAATGACTAATACAATGACAAAGTATGACTTGCATATAAAATATTGTATGTACTTATTATTAACTAGGGACCCGCCCCGGCTTCGCACGAGTGAAAATCGTTATAACGCTATTACTAAATACTGCAGCGTTTGCAATGTAAGCGCTAAACATGTGTTAATTTACGACATCATATTAAAAACCTCTAAATGATCAGTGTTACTCTACTACATTGTGAATGTATTATACATGAAAACCTTCCTTATGAATCACTCTATCTATTTAAAAATAAACGCATCAAATTCCGTTGCGTAGTTTTAAAGATTCAAGCATATATAGGGACAAACATAAAAAAGCGTTATTGTTTTATACTATGTAAGGATAAGGATACTAGCGACCCTTTTTTTTCCAAGGTGGAATCTCCTTTTTGATCCTAGTGCTCTCGGGGCCAGTACAATTAGGTATGTGGGAATCTTCCTCTTCTACTTAATTCCCCTAGCGAGAGATAAAGGGCATACCACAATAAACCGCCTTGTTCCCTCTTGGCCATGTTGTGGCCTCGAGCACGGTAGTAACTTCCACAACGTCCACTGGCCGCCTCAGTAGAGGCCCGTGAAGCGCCCTTAAACCTTATTCGCACCACGATTGTATTTTAGTCGAGTAGCAAGTAGCATTTATCCGTACCCAGGATTCACGGTTCGGACTCGTTTAAGCCTGAACGTACGCACTAGGATATTAATTTAGTAACTAAACGTGTCCGAACAGCAACACTTACGTAGAATAGATTAGTAAATCCTTTGTTCGGATAATCCCGCATCGTGTAATGCGGGTTTGGTTAATACTAGCCACCCGCCCCGGCTTCGCACGGGTGTAATCATCATCAACACCAGATATATGTCTCCACTGTGGGGCTTGGAGCCTAACCTAAAAGGTGACTAGGTCATAGTCAGCGCTGGCCCATTGCGGGTTGGTCGACTTCACACATATCTTTGAATTTCTTCGCCGATATGTGCAGACATCACGATGTAATGCTGATATTAAATACACTACAGAAAAACTAAGAACGTTGTATATAACATACTAATAGTAGTAGCACCCGTGCGAAGCCGGGGCGGGTCTCTAGTGTTATATATAAACCATCCTCTTCAATTACTCTATAAAAAAACGAATAATTTTTATATGGCACATGGCTAACAGCATCCATAAATCAATGCAAAGATATATTATACTATAGATGGAACACTCGAAGTCTAAAAGTGAGGCATTTTCTTTGACCTCCGGAGGTCTCACGCAGGCAGATTTCCCTTAGTGTTAACCTCTAAATAACATTTGCTGACATAAAAAGTCGACCGAATGTAACCTCTTTTCTCAAATTTAAATTTTATTTCATAGTATTTACTAAAGTTTAATATTGTAATTAATAGAGACATTTTTAAAACGCTAATTAAAAATGTATAACAACCATAAAACAAAAATAGTCTTTGTTAAAAATTGTTTGGATTTAAATTGTTTTAAATAAAATAATAATTATTTAAAACGATAATTTTTACGTTTTAATGAATGTTTTTATTTATTCTACTGTTTATTTTAAAATTTAAAAAAAACACCCAATTTCCCAAACTTGGGAAATTTTTTCATGATACTGGCAAGTTTTTTTTTAATAATTTCTTTCTTGGCACGCTTAAAATTAGTATGGAGTGCTCCCTCTATGTATAACATCTCTTTGTGTCAATAGTAATCACAAAAGCGCCATCTACAATTACCTTTCCGTTTTTAAGCTCATTGGACTGCAGTTTTACTTTTTATTTTAACATAAACAACATAAACAAAGGTAGTGACTTTGTTACTTTATTTGCAATGTTGAATGAATAATAATTTTTGGCGACCTTTACATGTTACATTTATTTATTTATTCCCGATTGTTACGTCTTAAGAATATTTTATTTTATTTTACAGGATAATTTTGTTTATACCTAATTTATAAACTGATATAGTTTATTTAGTGTAATAAATAAGCCTAATTAATAGCTCTATCTATCTTAATATATATAAATCTCGTGTCACAATGTTTGTCCTCAATGGACTCCTAAACCACTTAACCGATTACAATAAAATTCGCACACCATGTGCAGTTCGATCCAACTTGAGAGATAGAATAGTTTAAATCTCAAATTATAGTCGCAACTAGCGACCCGCCCCGGCTTCGCACGGGTTCAATTATTGTTAGTATGGCTGTTATATACAATGTTCACAGTTTTTCTGTAGTGTATTTTGTATCAGTTTTGCACCCGTGCGAAGCCGGGGCGGGTCGCTAGTACTATTATAAAGAGAGAAACTTTGTATTTTTTTTATGTATTTAAATAACTTAAAAACTACTGGGCCGATTAATAGGTTAAAGGTTTCGACCCATGATGGGTTCCATTTTCCGTAACTCCACGGCTAGCGAGTATTTTGCGTGAATACACAGATCTTTGAATTTATGCACGATGTTTTCCTTTACCGTAAGAACGTCGGCAAATATGTACATATAAAAATCGAAAAACACATTGGTATATGACGGGACTCGAACTCGGGACCTGCAGTTTACAAGTCAAGAGCTAAACCCCTGAGCCACCGACGCTCTTGCTGGGCCGATTTCAAAACTTCGTTGACGGGGACGAAGTCGCAAACAAGAGCTAGTTAGCTATATTAATTAAAATTGAACTATTATTTTTTCACTCTGTGATCGACACTTGGCCGGAAAAACTAATGCAATATGGCTGCTTGCTTATCAATTAGACACGTCATTCGGACCGCTATAAATAAACCAAGATGGCCGCCATCTAAACACTTATGGGAAACGAGTGCACGCAACTTTATTCACACCTTTGTCGACGCGGAATTTTAAAAGACTAACGCGTGTTTACCGGCAAATCATCGTGATGCAAAATATCAGAGAAGAAATTCAAAGATATGTTTTTTAAAAGCAAGAGACCACCAGGATTCGCTAAAAAATCCGAAGCGACTGCCGATAGACATCTGCAATTACAGATGCGTTCCGTATCCTTCCTCTACGGAGGAGACGCACAGCAAGCGGATAATACTAATCCTATACGTCTCCTCCCCCGCAAATCCACTTCCCGTTCCCATCATTTTCTTATAAGGAAATGATAAGGAAGAGAAAGTGGATTAAAATTGCCTCTGGCACCACACTCGTTGGACGAAACACGGAATAGCTTCCATTTAACGCCTGTCTTCTGTGTGGTCGTGGTATTCGTGCGAAGATGTTAAAGCGGGCTCTACCACAGTTAAAAAGTGTGAAGTCAACCCGATCTGTGCCAGCGCGTGCCCCAGTCACCTAAGAGTAGGCTCCGAGCCCCTCATTGGGATCGTGTAGTGAGCTGATGATAACGTATTTTTAAAGTTGTCAAATATCTTGGCAGCTTTTACCTGAGAACGAGTTTGCCAAAAAAAATATTAATGATTGGAAATATTTGAATTGACGTCATCGATAATCGATTTCGTATTTTTTTTTTATAGGAGAAGGGGGCAAACGAGCAGCGGATCAACTAAATTAATTGATCCGACGCCCACGGACACCTGCAATGCCAGAGGAGCCACAAATGTGTTGCCGGCCTTTGAGGGAGGAGTACGCTCTTTTCTTGAAGGCCCCTAAGTCGTAAACGTTTGGAAATACCGCTGAGGACAGAGTGTTCCACAACGCGGCTGTGCGAGGTAAAAAATTGCGCGAAAACCTCGTCGTTGTGGAATGCCAACCATCGAGGTGGTGACGATGGAAGTTGGCACTCTGTCAATTTATTGTCTGTGTATTGAATTGTCCAAATATTGAATTATCAGTAGGTTTGTAGGGTTGGTAAATTATGAGTTGTACAGAGCTGTGTCAAATGAGACAGCTGTGTTATGCCGTTGGGCTCGCTTAGCTCAGCTCTTTGTTGGGACGCAAGCACATTTGAAGCGCTCAGCTCACCATCTCCTGCTCATTACTATTGCGGTGGGCGCTCGGCTGTAGGTGTCGACACCCCTAGACACTGTCAGTGTTTGCTGTCTTTCATTTAATTAGTCTATACTTCTACTCGTATACTAATATTATAAAGAGAGATACTTTGTATTTTTGTATTTTTGTTTGTATTGAATTAACTCAACAACTACTGGGCCGATTTCAAAAATTCTTTCACCATTATTTAATTTCTCGGGGGCGAAGTCGCGCACAACAACTAGTTATTTATAAAAATATCCGATCTCGTAAGTTGACAACCCTATCAGGTAATCGATCGTAACAATGGAAGGTAATCTTATCGAAAATATTGATAAAATGATGTCACATTTATAAACTCATTCATTTGATTGTAGTCGATGATAAATATGATCATACTAGCGGTCACCCGCGACTTCGTCCGCGATTTGAAAAAGTAATAGAAACCCCATGCAAAATTTCAAGTTTCTAGGACTCCATACAAGCTTCGGACTCCTATTTCGGACCCTTAGTGGTCGAATTTCTTAAAATCCTTTCGTAGTGCACACCTACTTGGTAACAGTAACCTCTATACAAAATTTCAAGTCTCTAGACCAAGTACTTTTGGCCGTGCGTTGATTTTAAGATTTCCGTTTACCCTTTTATATATATACTAGCTGTTGCTCGCGACTTCGTCCGCGTGGAATTAAACATAGCCTATGTTACTCGGGGATAATGTAGCTTTCTAATGGTGCAAGAATTTTTGAAATCGGCAAAGTAGTTGTTGAGTTATTACAATACAAACAAAAATACAAAGTTTCTCTCTTTATAATATTAGTATAGATAAATTTATGTAATAAAAAACGACATCACAAAGTTATAAAAAAACTTGTGGTCAATTACTAGTGTGTGTGATCACACACAATGACGCATTCCATTCATAAAATAAAAAGTCACAATTACTAATAAATACACTTTATAACACACCACCTAAGCATTATCCACTACATAGTCATAGTATAAAACAAAGTCATCTCTGTTCCTATATCTATGTATGCTTACATCTTTAAAACTACGCAACGGATTCTGATAAGGTTTTAATTTAATAGAGTGATTGAAGAAGGTTTATATGTATAACTGGCGACATGCCAAGGCGTCGCATGGACGCAATGCTGATACTAAATACACTACATCTCACTATCCTTGTCCTTCCTTATCCTTACATAGTATAAAACAATAACTCTTTTTTACATTTGTCCCTATATATGCTTGAATCTTTAAAACTACGCAACGGATTTTAATGTGGTGAACGATAATTTAGACATTGAGAGGGAACGCAGGGCGCTGTCTGTTCGCTGCAACATGGTGGCACGCAGGTTTGCGCGGTGTACGCGTGAAGTCAAGATAACACTCTTTCGGGCTTTCTGCCAGTCTTTTTACTCGTGCAGCCTGTGGGCCGCCTACACGCAGCGAGCTTACAATGCGCTGCGTGTCCAATATAACAACGGCCTCAGGGCGATGTTGGGGTTGCCACGCTTCTGTAGCGCTTCAGCAATGTTTGCTGAAGCCGGGATTATTGACTTTTTTGGTTTGATGCGTCATAGAAGTGCGGCATTGCTGGACCGTCTTATAAACAGTAAAAACTCTCACCTGGTTGTTTGGGCATCAAGGTGGGATGGTGCAATTGTGCGCAGTATTAATTTACTGCATACAAAAAAATCCCAAAAATAGTTAATTGTTAATCCATATAATTTATTTTTTACTAACATTAGGTTATAAGTTGTGTTTTACTAACAAAATATGAGATGTTGTCTTGAAATAAAGAATATTATTATTATTATTAATAGATAGAGTGATTCATAAGGATGGTTTTCATGTATAATACATTCACAATATAGTAGAGTAACACTGATCATTTAGAGGTTTTTAATATGATGTCGTAAATTAATACATGTTTAGCGCTTACATTGCATTTCTGCAGTATTTAGTATCAGCATTATATCGATTTGCACCCGTGCGAAGCATAGGCGGGTCGCTAGTTGAACATATAAAGATAGTAATTAGGTTGAATGTAAAGGCAATGGTAGAAGGATAAATAAAGTATGGAGGAAAGCATCAGGAAGCAGCACTCGCCCTGAAGATGGACTCCCAAAGAGTCCGAAACTAATCGGTACCGATACCAGAACAAATACGTGAGTTTGAGCCGCATTTAACAGTGGTAGAGCTTGCTCTAAGATCTTCACACGAATTGTCCTGCTCGCCCGGTGATATACCATACACACAGAAGACAGGCGTCGAATGGAAGCTATTCCGGGTTTCGTCTGATGAGTGTGGTGCCGGAGGACTCATTTTTAATCCACTTTCCCTTCCTATAAGGAAATGATGGGAAGAGGAAGTGGATTTTCCGGAGGAGGGGACGCATAGGGAGAGGAATTATCCTCTTTTTTTATATTATAAAGTGGCAAACGAGCAAGCGGCCACCTGGACTCGCTGATATAGCGAAACGACCGCCGCCCATAGACAGCTGCAAATGCAGATGCGTTGCCTACCCTTAATCCTCGGAGGAGGAGACGCACAGCAAGAGGATAACTTCTCTCCCTATGCGTCTCCTCCCCCGGAAAATCCACTCCTCTTCCCATCATTTCCTTGTAGGAAAAGGATAGGAAAGGGAAGTGGATAAAAATTAGGCCTCTGGCACCACACTCTTCAGACGAAACACAGAATTGCTTTCATTTCACGCCTCTCTTCTGTGTGGTCGTGGTATTACACCGAGCGAGCCGGACAATTCGTGCGAAGATGTTAAAGCTGGCTCTACCATTGTTAAGTCTTGCTGTGCGTCTCCTCCTCCAAAGATTAAGGGTGGGCAACGCATCTGCAATCATACAATAGATGTCTATGGGCAGTGGTCGCTTCGCTATTTCAGCGAGTTCGGGTGGCCGCTTGCTCGTTTGCCACTTTATTATATAAAAAAAATAATAATTATTATTATAACATTTAGCTGTAATTAAATAAACAATTAGTATCTTTTTTATGTACGGAAAAAACCCGTATTTGTTTTTATACGTTCTAAGAAATATCTGAGGAAAAAGGTCATAAAGCCATTTTTTTTAAATAATGCCTAAAAATGTATTATGTATCGTGGTGACATCATGACATGATCTTAATATATTGTACTATCCAAAGATATATTATACTATAGATGGAACACTCGAAGCCTAAAAGAGAGGCATTTTCTTTGACCTCCGGAGGTCAAATGTAGGGAGATTTCCCTTAGTGTTAACCTCAAAATTACATTTGCCGACATAAAAAGTCGACGGAATGTAACCTCTTTTCTCAAATTTAAATTTTATTTCATAGCATTTACTAAAGTTTAATATTATAATTAATAGAGACATTTTTAAAACGCTAATTAAAAATGTACAACAACCATAAAACAAAAATAGTCTTTGTTAAAAATTGTTTGGATTTAAATTGTTTTAAATAAAATAATAATAATAAAACGATAATTACCGTTTTAATGAATGTTTTAGTTTATTCTGCTGTTTATTTTAAAAATTAAAAAAAAAACACGAATTTCCCAAACTTGGGAATTTTTTTCATGATACCGGCAAGTTTTTTTTTAATAATTTCTTTCTTGGCACGCTTTTTAACGTCAAATTAGCATGGAGTGCTCCCTCTATGTATAATATCTCTTTGATACTATCATTGTAATTTTTATCTTAATTACTAACTGTAAATGTAAATACCAGGAGGTATAGTGAATTTTACTCAGATAAGATATATTTACAAGGTCAGTCAAATTTGCACTTTTATTATGTATTCAACTAGCTGTTGTGCGCGACTTCGTGTGCATGGAATTAAAAAATATATCCTATGTTACTCGGAGATAATGTAGCTTTCTATGAGTGAAAGAATTTTTGAAATCGGCCCAGTTATTGAGTTATTTCAATACAAACAAAAATTCAAATATACAAAGTTTCTCTCTTTATAATATTAGTATAGATTATAGAAGGAAAGAGAAAGAGAAAGACTGAAGGCAAGTTATGCACATAATAAAAAAGAAAGAGAACGTCGTGTTGAATCTGGTCAAGATATTGGCATAGGAAAGAGGTTATAAGGCAGAAGAAGGAGGCAGAGCGCCGGCGAGAGGATAACGCATTAGCGGACCCTTCCCGCCGTCGCAGGGCCGGTGACAGGCGGCGTGCGCACTCCCTTAAGCCTTGTTCGCACCAGGATAGTATTTTAGTCGAGTAGCAAGTAGCATTTATCCGAATAAAGGATTTACTACTGTTCAGACTCGTTTAAGCCTAAACCCACGCACTAGGGTAGTAATTTAGTAACTAAACGTGTCCGAACAGCAATATTTTAGTAGAATAGATTAGTAAATCCTTTGTTCGGATACTTGCTATTTGCTAATCGACTAAAATACTATCCTAGTGCGTACAAGGCTTTAGAAGGGCTCCGAGTGGTCGAGGGTAAACCTCTGTGGCCCGTATGTATCATACATAGATTAAAAGACCCAGATAAGACATGACGTCATACTGATAGCGACTGAGACACATTTATACGAAAAATACGTAACGTGACAAAGACAGTGATATAGATCTTTGGTCCCTCTCTCCGTATGCGAGTTTGGTTCTTTGGTTACAGAAATAAGACCCAAATAAAAGTATCATATAAGCAGTATTGTGGCGCTCCAAGCGTATTTTCGGTGAACTAATTTTTCATACGTCCCAGGCAAAGGCTTAAGACATGATGTTATTGGTTTAAAACCGTAAAGTGATGCACACACAACATACTCGTAGCTATGACGTGGTCTAAGGCATTTTTTGTCCCTCAACCGTATACGCTATAGCCATTTATATATCTTTCTATTTCGATATCAGTGCACATTTGTATTGCTTCAGGTGGCAGATATATTAGTATATAAATATATTTACCAATAGCACGATAGCATTCGGAATCGAGGTTATATTCGGCGACTAAATTAATCCACGCATCACATTACAGTACAGTTGGCAAATGTTGCCATTTTAGAATTCTGTAGATTTTCATTCTTGTGTATTATTTTTGTTTAGTATATAGCATTTTATTTAGTACTAGCTGTTGTGCACGACTTCGTCCGCGCGGAATTAAATAATACCCTATGTTACTCGGGGATAATGTAGCTTTCTATGAGTGAAAGAATTTTTGAAATCGGCAAAGTAGTTCTTGAGTTATTTCAATACAAAAATACAAAATTTTAAAAATACAAAGTTTCTCTCTTTATAATATTAGTATAGATTTAGTATATCAACTTACCAAGAAACGAGAATGAAATAAAGTGTAACTTCAGTGACAAATACTAAATTTCACTATACAGGATGTCCCGTAGGTCGACGCTAAAACTGACACAGGTGATAGAGCAAGTCCTTAGAGACACCAGAAAAATACAAAAAAAATCTGTCTAATTGTTTTTGAACTATAGTAGTTTCTAAATTTCCGAAAAAAGTACACCCTGTGTTGGTTAGTGTCAGTATTATACCGATTTGCACCCGTGCGAAGCCGGGGCGGGTCGCTAGTAGATTTATAAGCGTGTCCGTAATTTTGTATTCATTGATATACTAGTGCTATTTGTTATTGGTTTTTCATATTTAAGTTATAAATGTTATTACATCTTTATTTCTTTTTATTGTTCATCTTATTATTATTTACAAATTATCACTATAATTACATTATTACAAATGAATTGTTTCTTCGTTGGTGTTACATTTTTCTCTAAAATTCATTCTTTTGTTTTCAATATGCTTTTTTTATCTCGTGCTCTCTCGGTGGCCAGTACGTCATTTAACCTTTAACCAGAATAATATTATAATTTAAATAATTAATTCTATACAATTTTGGATGTTCTAAAATACATTAATATTTAATTTAAATGTGATTTTTCCTTCTATTAATACTATTATATTTTAAACTACTACTAGCGCCACCTATTGTCAATTATTGCTTAACCAATCTTTATAAAAATAATTATAAAACTGTATGTGTCAAATGTCTACTTAATGCGTTTGTTGCATATTATGTGCAATAAAAACCATGCATTTAAGGGTTAAAGGCAACGCATTTGCGGTTCCTCGAGTGTTGCTAATGTCCATGGGCGTCGAAGATCACCTCAGTGATCCAGGCGCTCATTTGACCCCTTCTCTGATAAAAAAATGTAATTTTTTCTTCTAAGATAAGCTTGCAGTAAGTGACAAACACTAGTATTAGTCAGTACTGTGATTAAAGCGTATCTTGCCGTGCTAGATATGTTTTTGAAATGTGTAAGTAGATATTAATTTTAAATACACGTAAGAAGATCGGCGATTTTGAGGTAACTTAACCCTTAAAATGCAGTCGGTGTCAGCAAAGTTAGACCCAGATCTTAAAAGTAATTAGTTGTATGCGTTAAATAGCGATTTAAAATGATAGTATGCGTCATGTATCTGAATATTGCGGCTGAGACCGAGTTCAAGATGACAATTGTTATTATACATTATAAATATAATTACAAAAAATAGAGACTTTTCTGCCTCTTAAATTTAGCCACAAAATCGAAAATATTTAGTTTCTTTTTAGTGCATTTTGTTGGAGGATATTTTTTTGGAAGGCGGTTTTTGTTAAAAGTTTTTAGAACTAAGAATGCTTTAATTTGAGGATTATTTATTTAGATTTAATTCTTAGTTTCCGAGATTTATAGATTATTTTAAGTGACCCGGATACATAGCTCTCGACGATAAGCTTTGATATAAAAATGGTAGATTTAGCATAACCTCAACAGTGGTAGAGCTCGCTTCAACATCTTCGCGCTTGTTGTCTCGCTCTGACACACACACAGAACACACGCGGTTAATGCAACGTATTCCCTCTACACTCTATACACTGTGCTATAGGAAGACACATTTTACTACACTTTCCTTTCCTATCCTTTTCTTATAAAGAAATGATGGGAAGGGAAATTGGATTTTTTGGGGGAGGAGACGCATAGGAAGAGGTATACATTGTTATCCTCTATTTGTGCGTCTCCTCTTCCGTAGACTAAAGGAAGGCAACGCATATACAATTGCAGATGTCTATGAACAGGGGTCGCTTGGGAGTTTTCAACGAACCCTAGTGGCCACTTGCCCGTTTTCCACTTTCTATTATAAAAAAAATTTGTATCCGAACAAAAGGATTTACTATTCTTCTCTACTAAAATGTTGCTGTTCGGACACGTTTAGTTATTAAATAACTTGCTACTCGACGAAAATACTATCCTGGTTCGAACAAGGCTTTACTGAAGTGATGGCGTATTGACTTAAGGCCTTGCCTCTCATGTTTTATCCAAAGTAAATACATCTTGACCTTTTGTATGTTGTTATATTTGATTACTAGCGACCCGCCCCGGCTTCGCACGGGTGCAAATCGGTATAATGCTGATACTAAATACTGCAGCGTTTGCTATGTAAGCGCTAAAAATGTGTTAATTTCCGACATCATATTAAAAACCTCTAAATTATCAGTGTTACTCTACTATATTGTGAATGTATTATACATGAAAACCTTCCTTATGAATCACTCTATCTATTAAACCGCATCAAAATCCGTTGCGTAGTTTTAAAGATTCAAGCATATATAGGGACAAACATAAAAAGCGTTATTGTTTTATACTATGTAAGGATAAGGATTACAGGGATTTTATACAGATGTCATGGTTGTTTCAACGTTTGGGCCCCGAACCAATAGTCTAGATGTTTGTATTGACTCTTTAAAATTACTAATCATATTCCATTTGTTACAGATTCCCGATTGTGGCCTGAAAGTGGTACTTATGTTGAATAACCTGTTTATTATGGGAAGTGCTGAAGGACAACACGAAAAACAAAACATACCAATGGCTGACAGAGATAAATTATCAATTAAAAACATCCTCATGAAACCATTCAAGGGTATATTTAAAAAGGAAAAGAAGAAAGAGAAACAAAGAGAAACAAAAGAGACACCAGTATCCGAAGTCTTGGATAACTTTAAGAATCTAGAAATAAAAGAAGATGAATTAGCGAACTTCTCTTACAGAGATGTAAAAGAAGAAGACGAATTAGCAAACTTCTCTTACACGGTTATAAAAGAAGAACGAACTCCAGCGAGAACAGAATCACATTCCTCAGAAGATAGTGGATACTCTGAAAAAGCACAAGTAGATGACAAAGAAGATGAGTGTCCAGAAAACGCTAATCATGATAACAAAGAGGGATATTCTAAAAAACTGCAAGTAGATGACAAAGAACATGAGCATTCTAAAAATCCACAAGTAGGTGACAAAGAAGATGGGTCTTCTGAAAAAGTATATGTAGATGATAAAGAAGAACAATTGATTCAATCATTGAATGATTTAAAATTAACAAAAGATGCGACGAAGAAAAAGAAAAAAGTCCAAATTGTGTATATTTCTAGAGCACCGACTAGGAATAAAGTTGATAGCAGATCAGCTATACATCCATACACAAGTCAAGAAACTGTTGACAAAAAATATAGAGAGGTAAAAATAAAGTTTTTATTTTTCACTAGTAGATAAATTAAGAAGTAAGAGGCTAGCACGGTTTGGGCACGTATGAGGAGGGAAGTATGGCATGTAACAAGGCGGTAGAGCCCGCTTTAATATCTCCGCATGAATTGTCCGGCTCGCCCGGTGAAATACCACGACCACACAGAAGACAGGCGTCAAATAGAAGCAATTCTGTGCTTCGACTGATGAGTGTGGTGCCGGAGGCCTAATTTTAATCCACTTTCCCTTCCAATCCTTTTCCTATAAGGAAATAATGGGAAGAGGAAGTGGATTTACCGGGGGAGGCGACGCATAGGGAGAGGAATTATCCTCTTGCTGTGCGTCTCGTCCTCCGTAGATTAAGGGTAGGCAACGCATCTGCATTGCAGATGTCTATGGGCAGCGGTTGCTGCGCTATTTCAGTGAATCAAGGTGGCCGCTTGCTCGTTTGCCACTTTGTAAGATAAAAAAAACCACACATTCTGCCAAAAATATTTTTCCTAGTAGTGACTAGGAAGTGTGTTTTTGTCGAAATGCTCTCGTTATCATATGCAAGATTTCTAAGAAATCTCATATATGCTCCTAAATTCTTCCAATGATATCATTAGTATGCTAATAAACTAGTTTTTCGTATTAAATAGTAACATTGCAAATAATCGGAGAAAACACATACTTACTATTGTCTTTTAATTCCAAGCGGATAAAGCCGCGGGCAAAAGCCAGTTCATCATATTCGACATATCGTCCTGACGAGTAATTACTGGGGAACTTTATTCTGTAAATCAGAATTGTACAGTTTATTTTACCGTTGATGAAAGACTTGTGTCAATTCAAGGTGAACTCTTTGTTTTCATTTTCTTTGGTCATAAATTAGAACTCGCTTATTGGGATTTTTTTAAATTATACCTTAAATAAATTTAAGATATAACATCATTTAATGATGACAAAATTGATATAAAATCATTTAAGGATAACGTTTAAAAACGTTATCCTTAAATGATTTTATTTCTTTGTAATGAGCTACTTCCTTGTGATAAGGCGACAAGGTTTTTCGTCCTCTATTTTTATGTTCCGTCATCTATAGTAAATACTTGAAACCTTTCACAATGTCTTTAATCCACATTTCCTTCCTATCCTTTTGTTATAATGGAATGATGGGAAGGGGAAGTGGACTATGTAAAGATGTGACGCATAGGGAGAGGAATTATTATTTTGCCGTGGGTCTCCTCCGTAAATTAAGGATTGGCAACGCATCTGCAATTGCAGATGTCTATGGGCAGCGATCGCTTTGCTATTTCAGCGAACCAAGGTGGCCGCTTGCTCGTTTGTCACTTCTTAATATAAAAAAAAATCCTAGGCTTTCCTCTACCGGTGTCCACATACTTAACGATATCCTTGTCACATGCCAGGCAATTCCTTAGAAATTGGATGTACAGATATTAGTCCGATTCGGTCAAGGTAACTACCGCTATGAGGGTGCTGCCTCGGTAGCTGACGCAGGTGGGATCGCTTACGTAAGCGACAGAGTGACCGTGGCCACGCCGTAATGTGTTAGGTTTTAGTGAGTTTTACTGCTACTTCGTAGCCAGCGAGTCCCACACGCCATTGCACCGAACAGCGTAGGGATGCATAATTCTCTGTGCAGCTTAATTTCCGAAGTGGGTCTTAGAATTAGAGATAAGCAAGGAGACCTCCCTGCCGGCTCGTTCCTGGTGCAAAAGCTATCCATTGCCATTCAGAGCGGAAACGCCGCGAATGTGATGGCTGCCTTTGCACCGGGAACGATACCGGACGGTAGATTTAATTAGTATAAAATAAATAAACTCTACAAATGCTCTGTTATTAACCTGATCTCTATCAAAGTATAATAAACTGTCTTATTTTCCAGATAAATCAGATTAATAAGGAGATCTTATCAGGCGGTCATGTAATAACTAAAAGTACATTAGTAGAATATCAACCAGATATAACGACCGTATTGAAACAGATCGATCAAGATGTACAAAATTTCCAACAGAACTCTGAACAGGATCGTGAAAGGGATTGGTTGGTTGCTATGGAATTTCTTGCTAAAACCGAAAAGAAAGATATACTACAAGGTTTTCCAGAAAATGAAATAACAAATGAATTTAATATGATCAATTCATATCCAACTGTTGAACCCGAACCGAATCCTATTGAAGAATTCTCAACAGCTAATCATTCAGTTTACGAACAATTCACCGATGTCGAATTAGAATCTATAACGGATTATATAGATGATACAAGGAACGAAAAATCTATATTTCCAACACCTCCACGTTCTGAAAGTATGACCAGTCCTGTACTAGATGCTTACAATGCTCTATCACCTGAACTATCACCGTTATATAATAGTGATAATGAAAAATATCAAGACATCAACGATTCGAATGACGTCCCGAAGTGTGTAACGAATCATTTCGATAGAACAAAGAAGGAAAGGATATCAGCTACTATGACATTGAAGCAGTATAAGGATTTACAGAAGGAAATAACTAGTGGGTTCGCGAAGAAGGTTTGCTGTCAGACTAACGAGAAGACTTGTAAAGAAATATTTTTAGAACATATGGAGAAATTGACGAGGGAAGATAGGAAAGATTTGTGCATGAAAGTTGCTAATTTGGATTTGAAAACTGCTTACGGGTAAGTATCTTTTTAATTCTTCTTTAATTTAAGGTTTTCACCCTTGTCGATGGAGTCTTTTCCAACCTTCTCTGTCCCGTGCCAACATCTTGACCTGATAAGACACGACGTCCACTTTCTTTTTTATTTGATCTATATTACTTGCTCTCGGTATTCCTCTCTCTTTCCTTCTACTTTGTCTTTTATAATTGTTATCAGATCTTTTTAATTAACTTGCTAATATTTTAAATGAGAATTTTATAATTAAAACGAGAATCAACGTTATTACTGTTGTACTTTTTATGTTTGGTACATTCATAATGTGTTCCTAAATACAGAACATCCTTGTTCCTGGTACTTCTTATGATACATTTGGTCCAATGAGTCTGGTCTATCTTATTTAGTTCCGAGTGTCCAATATCATATAATCGACGACTTATTGGTCCTCGTTTATCGCAGTACTTTATACATTTTTTTCGGTATAAGGGGTAAGAATGTATGTATAACTTTTTTATTCTACGCAGACGAAGTGGAGAACAAAAGATATTTATAAAATTTAAATAATCTTGACAATATAAATTCTTTAAACCACAGTAGTTATAGGATTTTATTTAAATACTTGGCATTCTATCAACGTTAAAGTGAATATGGTCAGTATCATTAATAACATATTGTACTTTGCGTTTAAATGAGTATAAAGTCATATTTCCACTAAGCTATTTACCGCGCGACTATAGTAGTCGCAACCGCGTTTGTTATAGACTGGAGACCAGGCTTCGCACGAGTGCTGATACTAGCTTATCAGTAGTAAACCTTGTACGCACTAGGATAGTATTTTAGTCGCGTAGCAAGTAGCAAGTATACGAACAAAGGATTTACTAATCTATTCTACTAAAATGTTGCTGTTCGGACACGTTTAGTTACTAAATTACTACCCTAGTGCGTAGGTTTAGGCTTAAACGTGTCCGAACAGTAGTAAATCCTTTGTTCGGATAAATGCTACGTGCTACTCTACTAAAATACTATCCTGGTGCTAACAAGGCTGTAGAGCCGGCATTAACATCGTCGCACGAATTATCCGACTCGCCCGCTGTCATACCCCGACCACACAGAAGACAGGCGTCAAATGGAAGCTATTCCGTGTACAGACCATAGAGTGTGGTGCGGGAGGCGTAATTTTAGTCCACTTTCTCTTCCTAAGTAAGGGCGAAGTGGATTAGAGGAGGGGACGCATCGGAAGCAGTATTATCCTCTTGCTATGCGTCTCTTCCTCCGTAGATTAAGGGTAGGCAACGCATCTGCAATTGCATATATCTATGGGCAGGGGTCGCTTCGGATTTTTCAGCGAATCCTGGTCGCCATTTGCTCGTTTGCGACTTTGTATTAAAAAAAACAATCTAGCTTGATTACAATAATGTCAATTTGACTCCCTAGTGAACAAGGGTGTTCACTTATTTTGGACTAACTGTTGTGCGCGACTTCGTCCGCTTGGAATTAAATAATATAGCCTATGTTACTCGGGGATAATGTAGCTTTCTAATAGTGAAAGAATCTTTGAAATCGGCTCCGTAGTTGTTGAGTTATTTCAATACAAACAAAAATACAAAGTTCCTCTGTTTAGTATAGATATGTGACGCGATAATTGTACTAGTGGAAAAAAGATCTTATTGAAGTACTCAGATAATAAATTGTTCGCTGCAAAAACTTACAACTGTGATTTATGAAGCTATTGTAAAAAAATATATTAGCATACAAATGCTATATAATTAGAATGTTTTATATAAAAGGGTTATCGACATTTAGCCTCCAGCTAATACGATCGGTGTCTAACGTAGAAATACGTATACGGTTGAGGTGTGCAATGTAAGCGCTAAAAATGTGTTAATTTACGACATGATATTAAAAACCTCTAAATGATCAGTGTTACTCTACTATATTGTGAATGTATTATACATGAAAACCTTCCTTATGAATCACTCTATTAAAAAAAAAATTAAAAAATCCGTTGCGTAGTTTTCAAGCAAAAGACAAGCAAGGATAACGTAACGTGACAAAGAAAGTGACATAGATCTTTGGTCCCTTTCTCCTTATACGATTTTGTTTGTTTGGGTCCAGAAATAAGATCCAAACAAATGTGACGTATAGTATTGTGGCACTCCAAACGTATTTTCGGTGAACTAATTTTTTCTTACGTCCCAGGCAAAGGCTTAACATAAAATATTATTGGTTTAAAACCGTAAAGCGAAGCACACACGACGTAGTTATGACGTAGTCTAAGGCATTTTTTGTCCCTCGACCGTATACGCTATAGCCAGTTCTATATCTTTCTCGTTCTACGGTGTAAATGCATTTTATTATTTAATTTATTTCATGTACGTCAATATAGTTTACTGGAATTGCTCAATTTATTATCTTACTACAGGAAAAATACATTTTGTCATTCAAGTCGGTTTATATGCAACAAAGGACATAATATTATCATATATTTGTTTCAAGGTCATAAAGGACGAACGTCTAGATTTTAACAAAGTCGTTTGTATATTTATAAGTTGCATAAATCTAATATGGAAATGTAAAACGAAATACAAGGCTGCTAAGAAGTTTAAGTTTTAAGGGTAGGCAATCTGCAATCGCATATGTCTATGGTTACGGGTCGCTTCGGATTTTTCAGCGAATACTTGTGGCCACTTGCGCGTTTGCTTTGTATTATAAAAAAAGTTATAATAGTTTCACTTATGCCCTCCAGTGGGCTTACCCAACGTGCTTTTCGATCGGCGATTTGGCTGATGGAATCGACAAATTTGTATGAAACTGACATTGACGTTCGATATCTCACACGTGACCATCACATGATTTTATCGAATGTCAATGTCAGTTTCATACATTGACATTTCTTTCTACTAAAATGTTGCTGTTCGGACACGATTAGTTACTAAATTACTACCCTAGTGCGTAGATTTAGGCTTAAACAAGTCCGAACAGTAGTAAATCCTTTGTTCGGGTAAATGCTACTTGCAACTCGACTAAAATACTATCCTGGTGCGAACAAGCCCTTAGTCTGGAAGAACATAGATTACTTATTACTTTTTTTTTTAATTCCGCGGGTACAACATATACCTATACTATTAAAAATGACCCCAGCGCAAAATTTACTTAGAATTTTTTTATGCTTTTTATAATGATAACTAGCGACCCGCCGCGACTTCGCACGGGTGCAAATCGGTATAACGCTGATACTAAATACTGCAGCGTTTGCAATGTAAGCGCTAAAAATGTGTTAATTTACGACATCATATTAAAAACCTCTAAATGATCAGTGTTACTCTACTATATTGTGAATGTATTATACGTTTACGACTTAGGGGCCTTCAAGAAAAGAGCGTACTCCTCCCTCAAAGGCCGGCAACACATTTGTGGTTCCTCTGGCATTGCAGATGTCCGTGGGCATAGGAACAATTTACTTGATTGATCCGCTGCTCGTTTGCCCCCTTCTACTATAAAAAAATACATGAAAACCTTTCTTATGAATCATTCTATCTATTAAAAGCCGCATCAAAATCCGTTGCGTAGTTTTAAAGATTCAAGCATATATAGAGAGTTTTATACTCTGTAAGGATAAGGATAAAAGCACATTTATAAGTTTCCTGATTATTTTTTAAAGGGTTTCTTTGTATAATTAAGTAAATACGACGAACAGAAGAACTTATGTGTCAGGTACAGATTGTTTATCATTGTTGTCAAATTATTATCTGACGGAGTAAAGTACAGATTTATGATGTATAGCCCTACAAGGGTATTTTGGTACTTTTTTGACATTGACAGCAGCGCCTACAAAGTTTTAGCGATAACAATAGGTAAACATTTCCTAACTTCTTTCAAACTCCCTCTGCCTTTCCCTGATTGGTTAAAATGTGACGCTGTCAAGATGACATTGTTAGTGCACATATTTTCCGAGTGCCATAATATCCTTGTAGACCTATACAGTCAAATGTGGGTAAACGAGAGTCATTCTATGATCCTTCTCTCATTCTCATTTTATGGTATATCTTCGCACGAATTGTCCGGCTCGCCCGGTGAAATACCACGACCACACAGAAGACACGCGTCAAATGAAAGCTATTCCGTGTTTTGCCAGAATAAAGTGTTGCTGGAGGCCTAAGTTTAGTCCTCATGAGGGAGCTGCTGCTGCTAACGCAGGCGGGGCCGCGGACGAAACCGACTGGTGACCGCGGTCCCGTCGTAATGCGTTTGAAGGCGGTCAGGTTTTAGTGGGTATTCTGGTCATTCTCTGTGGCCAGCGAGTCCCACACTCCCTACGCCATCGCACTGCCCGTCTTAGGGGTGCATAAACGCATTTCCTGACGTTAAAAAAAAGGCCTTATTTTAGTCCACTCTCCCTTCCTATCCTTTTCTTATAAGGACGTTTGACGTCAGCTACTGGCTTACTGAAGAAAAGATGTTATTGTTTACAGGGTACTCCATCATATCTTGCTGAGTCTCTCTTCTAGCAACAAGGAAGAGGACCTTCAGATGTCCCTTTTCAGTCTGATATGTGAAAGGGTAATGGCGCAAAAGTCTGTACTCTTCCTTGATGATTTTGGTAAGTTAAAATCGTTTTTAAGCACTTGTATAGTATTTTAATCGACTAGCAAGTAATTTAGTAAATAAACATGTCTAAACAACATTTTAGTACAGTAGATTAGTAGTAGTTCAGATACTTATTACCTGCCTATATCGGCGAAGAAATTCAAAGATATGTGTAAAGTCACACAAAATATGCGCTAGTCTTGAAGGGAGGGAAAATGGTGCCCATCATGGCTCGAACTACTACTACTACTCGACTAAAATACTATCCCGTTGCGAACAAGACTTTAATGCACTAGAACTAAAGCCTTGTTCGCACCAGGATAGTATTTTAGTTTAGCAAGTAGCATTTATCCGAACAAAGGATTTACTACTGTTCGGACTCGTTTAAGTCTAAACCTACGGACTAGGGTAGGTAATTTAGTAACTAAACGTGTCCGAACAGCAACAGTTTAGTAGAATAGATTAGTATATCCTTTGTTCGGATACTTGCAACTTGCTAATCGACTAAAATACTATCCTAGTATGTTCAAGGCTATAGAGTCCAAACTATAAAAGCTAACAACAAGTCAGATTTTACATTATACATATAGATCTCATGAAGGCGAATTCATAACTGTTATTAAATGTACATAACGATTTTTTGCAGTTAATGAGTTCTTGCACTAACCCGACGATTTATTAAAATAACTCAAAAACTACTCAGCCAATTTCAATATTTTTTTCACTATCAGAAAGCTACATTATCACCGAGTAACATATGGTATATTTTTTAAATTCCACGCGAACGAAGTCGCAAGCAATATAGGAATTGATCGGTGTAACTTTTCCAGGTCTAAGCCTTATAAAGTCGGCAGCATTGCGTTGCTATAAGCGTCCAGCACTGACCAGATATTTGGTGCAGTGTGTACGTACCGCTTTGAAATACACCGCACCACCAGCTGGCACTGAATATCTCTTCCATGAGGTGAGAATACTTCTTTTATAGGGTCAAGCGGCCACCTGGACTCGTTGAAATAGCGAAGCGACCGCTACCCATAGACATCTGCAATTGCAAATGCGTTGCCTACCCTTAATCTACGGAAGACGCACAGCAAGAGGATAATACCTCTTCCTATACGTCCTCTTCCCCCACAATCCTTCGCCTTCCCATTATTTCCTGATAACAAAAGGATAGGAAGGGAAAGTGTAGTAAAATGTGTCCTCCGTCAGCACAGTGTATAGAGTGTAGAGGCAATATGTTCCATTAGCCGCGTGTGTTCTGTGTGTGTGTCAGAGCGAGACAATCTGTGCGAAGATGTTAAAGCAGGCTCTGCCGCTGTTAAATCAGACGAAACACTGAATCAGAATTGCTTCTATTTGTCGCCTGTCAAAATACTTACTCCACTGGCAACGTCGCATAGTGGGTCTTGACCTCCGACAGAAGAGAACTCAACCGTTGACTGTCTGCTGTCTCCTGCTTGTAGCTCAACCTGGTGCAGCTTCACGGCGTCTCGCCAACTATATCTAGGGTGGATATTTCTTCTTCTTGGCCCCTCTACCGTCAAATTCACCATACGTCTGTGGTAGAGCCCGCTTTAACATCTTCGCACGAATTGTCCGGCTCGCCCGGTGATATACTACGACCACACAGAAGACACGCGTCAAATGGAAGCTATTCCGTGTTACGTCTGAAGACTGTGGTGCCGGAGACTTAATATTAGTCCACTTTCCCTTCATATCCTTTTCTTATAAGGAAATGATGGAAAGGGGAGGTGGATTTGTCAGGGAAGGGGACGCACAGGAAGGGAAATCTCTTGATGTGCGAGTCCTCCTCCGTAGATTAAGGGTAGGCAACACATTTACAATTGCCGATGTCTATGGGCAGTGGTCGCTTCGCTATTTCAGTGAATCAAGGTGGCCCTTTTTAATATAAAAAAACACTCAAAATATATTTTTTTTATTCCAGGTTGATGCATTGGGTGATAATTTATTAATAGCTTGTGTGAGGGCTGGTGATGTCTGTGGTGATGTTCTGTACGAGCTGGTGAAGAAGGAGGACGGAGAGCTGCCATTGTTCGATGTACATCATCATAATACTGATGGTACGTATTTTAATATTATAAAGAGGAAGACTTTGTATTTTTTGTATTACTGGACCGATTTTAAAAATTCTCTCACCGTTAGAAAGCTACATTATACGGGAGTAACACAGACTTCTAGCCAGGCAATATCTAACGTGCTTTGTTAATTAATTTAATGATGAAAGCAACCTTGCAATGCAAAATTATTAGGTACTTCCGCGTATGTATAGGTCTACCAGGATCTGATGGCGAAAAGCGTAAAAAGGATTGACCCTAGCAATACTGGGGAAATTGGAGTAAAACGTTTCGATATTTTGTTTTCCTAATCATACGGGTTTTTATCCGTTTCCGATAAAAACTTGAGCTGATCAATAGCCACAGTGCATCTGTACTTTAGACAAAGAAGACTATAGACCGCTGGATATACTTGTCTCATTCACACAAGAAAAAAGAAGGTCTTATTCCTATATAATGTAAAAGAACGAGATAGAATGCACTATCGTCTGTTTCACCCCGCGTGCCAGTTTTTTATATGGCAGCACTTTACTATGCTAAAAAATTTTTTATCAGCGTTTCATTACCATTTTTTTAATATAAAAGTGAACAATTCTTATTGTAAACAAATTGTGAACTATTAGTGCAATGTCACTTCACACAAACATGGTGCGTTGTAGTGTTTTGTGGTGTAAAAGTGTCAGTGAAATATTCATGTCCTACATGTTTTGTTCCTTTCGGTGACACGCTGGCAGCGGTCTTATATATTATTAGTCTAAGATCTGTACCGAAGACAAACTATGTTCTACATCTGATCAGCTGTTCTGTAGATATCTTCAAGCATACATAATAACTTTGGTATTTATAATATTATTATTTTTGTAATATTCCAGGTTACACAGCTTTACACGTAGCTTGTAGCTTACACAGTGAAGATTCGTCAAAATTACACACAGTGCACGTTTTGTTGCAACACGGTGAAGCAGATATTTGGAAAGGAGTGAGTAATTTATACTACTAGTACGAAAAAATGTAAAACGTTACCTGGATTCGCCGGAATGGCGAAATGTGCAAATCTATACTTAATATTATAAAGAGAGAAACTTTGTATTTTTGTATTTTTGTTTGTATTGAAATAAATCAAGAACTGGGGTCGATTTAAAAAATTCTTTCACTCACAGAAAGCTACATTATCCCCGAGTAACATAGGATATATTATTTAATTCCACGCGGACGAAGTCCTCAACAGCTAGTAATATTATATCTTTGGTTCATTTAGATATACTGTGGGTGTAAAAAATGTATTTTTTTTCCTATAGGATGTCAAAGGAGGTGACACAGGAGTACATTTAGCAATAAATTCACCGACTTGTGATTTAAAACTGGTGATGATAATGTTCAGACATGTCGATAGGAAGATGTGGAAGAAGCTTGCGCACGCGCAGAATAGAAGGTAATGTATAAGAGACATATTTTAAATGGGAAGGGGAAGTGGATAGACTTTTCTCTCTCCGAGTTACTCGCTTATGGAGGTAGCTCGTCGGGACTATAGAATGATTCTCACTTATTCAAGTTTGACTGTATTGTAAATTCTAACATTTGTATATGTCAAGGAAATGATGGGAAGGGGAAGTGGATTGTCGGGGGAGGGGACGCATAGGAAGAGGAATCCTCTTGCTGTGCCTCCTCCGTAGATTAAAGGTAGGCAACGCATGTGGAATTGCAGATGTCTATGGGCAGTGTTTCGCTATTTTGAATCCAGGCCGCTTGTTCCTTTGCCACTTTATAATATAAAAAAAATCTATGCTAATAAATGGATTTGTATTTTTGTATGTTTTTTATGACACAAAGTGGTATACGAGCAAGCGGATTCGCTGAATTAGCGAACCGATGGCCATAGACATCTGCAATTGCAGACGCGTTGCCTACCCTTAATCTACGGAGACGTACAGCAAGAGGATTCCTCTTCCTATGCGTCCCCTCCCCGCGAATCTCCTTCCCCTTCCCATCATTTCTTTGACATTCATCCAAATAAATTGTAGCATTCATAAATCAAGCATGGATAAGCGAGAATCACTCTGTAGTCTCGACGTGCTACCTCCATAAGCGAGAAACTCGAATTATACAGAAATCTCGATAAGCGAGACAAATTTCGCTTTTCTTTGGACTCTCGCTAAAGCCTAGTTCGCACCAGGAGACTATATTAGTCAAGTAGCAAGTAGCATACTACTGTTCGGACTCGTTTAAGCCCAAACCTACTCACTAGGATAGTAATTTAGTAACTAAACGTGTCAGAACAGCAATATTTTAGTAGAATAGATTAGTAAATCCTTTGTTCAGATACTTGCTACTTGCTACTCGACTAGAATACTTTCCTAGTGTAAGGTTTTTTATTATTTTCTAGCTCGGTGACACCGTTGGAATATGCCCGTTCAGCGATCAAATCAACAACCAGGAAGAATTATCCGCATGAAGTTTTGGAGTTTTTGAAGAAATGTCGTTGATTACTTTACTATACGTCCCCTTAGGGCTACCCTAAGTGACTATCCCATAGTCAGCGCTGGACCAAGTACGGGATTAACATAGCTTTGAATTTCTTCACAAATGTGCAGGACTTATGAAGGGATCTATTTTCCGCAATTCCACGACTAGCGCGTATTTTGCGTGACTTCACACATATCTTTGAATTTCTTCACAAATGTGCAGGACTTTGTATCGAACCCATGATGGGCCCCATTTTCCTTAATTCCACGACTAGCGCGTATTTTGCGTGATTTCACACATATCCTTGAATTTCTTCACAAATTTGCAGACATCATGTTTTTTCATCGTAAGAGCGTCGGGTAAATATAAACATATGAAAATGGAAAAAAACATTTTTGTAAATCGGGATTCGAACTCGGGACCTGCAAAGTCAAGAGCTAAACCCCTGAGCTACGGACGCTCTATGTATACTACATAAAAACAATGATATATTTGTTTATGGAACTAGAATCAACTGTTATTCGACCTTCAATGGTTTCTTTATCGAATATATTAGTTGACAAAAATAACTAGTTTTTCAACTAGTTGAAAAAGTTAATCGTTTCGTTTACTTGATACCAAAACCGTCAATAAGCTGATATGAAATAAGTGTTTTAAAAAAGTTATGGTCATTTTGACCATATCAGAGTAAAAGCGACTTAAGTCTGTGATTTTAGTCTCTAAGCAACTTAAATACAATACCATAGAGGTTCATAAACGACTCCAATATTTGATATTGTATACCGTGAGTCGCTTAGGGACTAAAGTTGCAGACTTGCGTAGCTACTAAGAAATGGTTTACTTTTTAATTGATTATTTCATTTACAGCCTTAAATTACAATTTAAGTACTAATTATAATTTTACAATAAAATCTAATTTAATAAATATATCTCTTATGTGACATTTATTTTTTATATTCTTTTATAAACAAAAAAATCCAACAATGAATCAAAATTTAAATTTAAATTATTACTAGAATATTACTTTTTAATAAATATTCTATTTTAAAAATCTAATTTTAAATTTTTTTTTAATTTTTTGGCTGTGGAAAAGATGAAATCTTAATTTTTTAATAAATTAAAAAAAATGCGTTTGTGTTGACAGTGTTACCATACTAAAAATACTTTAATTATTTGGTAGTAAATTTAAAATTAGATTTTTTTCTCTGGACATTTAATGTCGTTTAACATAAATATAATAAATATTTGATAATTGGTAGTTTAAATAAATGTCATATTTTTATAGGCTAAGGTAGTTGGTAAACCGATTTCTGATTTTTTATTAAAAACACAGTCAAAAACTGAAAAGTTGTTAATAAATGCACCGAAAAGCTGATTAAATGTGCCTTATTAAGTAATTTTATGAACTATTTTTATGTAAATTTGCATGAACAAGTTTTAATAGTTACTTAGTTTTAGGTTTCTAACATATTCTTAAGTTTTTTTTAACACCTTTCTCAAGAGATAAAGTTACAATAAGTCGTAAGTAGTTTTAGTATTTTTATAACATTTAATTTACGACCGAATAATGGAATGAACCGTAAACTCTGCTTACAAACCAGCATACGTCAAAAGTAGTAATGAATTTGAATTAAAGCCGGCTACAGATGCTAACTACCTCGACTGCGGCGTTAAACCTGATGTGTGTAAAATAGAACTGTACAGTTCGACTGCGCAGTTAAAAAACAACCCCTGTAGCCGGCTTAAGTGTAGTTCTTTATTTGACGCTATTACATAATCAAATAACATTTAAGTATTCGGCCATAAGTCAGTTAATAATTATGATCATAATAAAAAAAAACAGTCATATATTGATGATTCTGTCAATACAGATATTTTTTATTAATTTTATATTGTTATTTTTATCTATAGCAAGTTTTTTGTAAGTTGTCGAAAAACATTCATTTTCGAAACCGCATATGAGATTAGAAATATGTTCGCTGTGTTGGCAATACTGTTTTGGTGTTGCCAGTTAAATTGTATTTGCCGATATTGAGTAGTTTTATTTTTTATTGACATGGCATAATATTGGTTGTAAAATAACTATTAACAATATGTGTCCGAAAATTATTTGTTATTTGTCGTTTTTTAGATTTACTATATTATAAAGTACATTTAAAATTAATCAATGCAAAGTAAATATTAAATTGCACTTCAATGCCTTATATTTAATAATCAAAGGTTGTATTTTTATTATTAAAGACATTAATAGAAGTCATATTGTTCGTTAGAAACGGGATTCTTACCACGATTTACCTGATTGAGCTCCCAGGAGGACAAATATACCTTTAACATTCTTTTAACACTACCGCACCACTTCAATCAGCCCGTGACCATGGCGCATGCAACTGTGCCGCAGTATCAGGAGCTCAATCAGCTAAATCGTGGTAAGAATCCCGTTTCTTACGCACAATATGTTAGTAAACATAACGAAAGTTTAAAGTCTTTGCACATCAACAATTCTAATTTGATTTAAAAAGCATAATACTTAGTAGTTATGTTTTTTTTATTAAAATAAGTAGATAATAAGTTTTATTTTATAAATGTAATAAAATAGCGGATAAAGCAAATATAGACCTGCAAGTTATCTGACCCTGTGGGTGAATCTAAATGATAGCTCACTAGTACCCTTTTATGTCGTTTTTTATGTATGTTTTACACATTTTCTTAATAGAACCAATCGATAGCGCCTCCTCGTTTGACTATAATCTGATACTTTTACGAAGTCAGTCCGTCATGTCACCGATTTTTTTTATCCGCTAGTTTTGATAAATATTTTTATATAATTATATTTTAATTGTTAAGGGTTTTTATATAATATGTGCAACGAAAAAAATGTCGAAAATTGATCTCCCTTCAGTTTCGAAGTTCGATCTGATATAATATCTTTTAATTGTTTATAATATGAATAAATATTAAATTGTTAGTCTTCAATCGTTAACTTCCCCACCATTTTGTTATAATTTACTTTCTTTTTCACAATATTATTGTCAAATTGTGATTTATATGTATCTATATATTTTAAAATGAAAGTAACTCACAAAGAAAAATATTTTTATGTATGTTTTATCAATAGTTGTAAATAGATTGTTATATTCATTGAATAAATAAATATTTTTCAATAAATTGTATTCATTTCTATCCTATTTCTTAAAAAATCCTTGTCTTCTATTTCAAGATCATACAGTACACTTAAATTATTAAAAATTAAAACTTTAAAATACATAGACATAAATTTAAAAAAAAATTGTTGCTAGGTGCAGTAATTTGTAACATCAGTGAACACGAACACCTCGAACATTGAAGTTACACAAAATATTAATTTGTTTCGAGGTTATATTATGAAGTCCTTGTGCTATAATTAAAAATAAGGACATTTTTGTGTCTTAACCCTTAAATGCATAATGTTGATTTTAAACAACATACTAAACAGTAATACAGACATTTCCTAGACAGTAATACATATCTATTACACAAATATATATTTTTAAACATAAAACAAAAATCATGCATTTAAGGGTTAAACTAATTAAATATTACAAAAGTGGTTTTCTACCAAAGCCTACTTATTTTATTGCGATGGCAACATTTAGTCTTTGTTTACTACACAGCCTCGAAACGAAACAAAAACAACTCGAACGACCGAAGATCGAAGAGTTTAGGTCAGTTAATTTCGTAACGTCGATCGTATAAGTTTGTTGTGTTAAAAGTTTTAAAAAGTTAATAATTGGATATCTTCACGTTAACTTAACTATTGGAAGCATTTATTAAGGGAAACATTAACTTGACAGGAGAAAAAAACTGTTTCTTTGTTTCTCATTATCACAGTGGAAGCGACGTTGCCGCCCTTACGGTTGTTGTACTTTCTTTGTTCTGAAGTTCTAACGTTACTTAATCTTGATGTTATAGCATACATTTTGTAATATTTCAATTAATATTCCATAGAAACCTATCCAAGGAATGCTTTTGTGCATTGAAATGTGTGTTTTAGAAAGATATTCATTATCTGACGCAATAACGGTTTGGCAACAGCGCACGGAATTGGACTGAATTCGACAAATATTACTGATGTGTTAGCCAGCTTATAAAACCCATCGGGTTTTCCACATTACGGATTCCTTTATGAGGTGAGTTGTTTAAAAAAATTAATGTATCATTTAATTATTAGTAGAAAAGTATAGTGTAACGGCAATTTCAAATTTTCCCGCGAAATGACGTAATCCGTAAATCGGTCCGCCATTTTTTTTTCTTGAACTGAGACCATCGGTTATCTGTCAATTTCTATTGGATTCTTGTATAAGGAGAAACCAAAATTTCACGTCACATAAGGAGTTTTCTAATAAAATATCACCCACGGAAGCATCCGGGTAAGTTTGAAATTATCTTTACACATATTTGTTTATATTGTAAACTTATTTTTGCGAAATTTTTTATAATTTATGGCCAATATAACCTCAAAATGTTAGGGTTTTTGGGTCAACCACTTCTTTGTACTTTATATAGCTTTACTAGCTGTATTTGCATACTTCGAAAGCCAGCTTTATGGCTAGTTTATAACGACCTAAAATACTTTATTGTAGAGAAAGTTAACTGTTCTAGTAATTTCTAACTTTTCGAAATTCCTCGTAAGAATTTCTAAAACTTATTTTTTATATACGCTCGTTCTATTGTTAATATTAGAAGTAACGGTCTTCTAGAAAGTTCCATTTGGTTCTATTATTATCGTAGACAAGTTAATACTTGTTGGAATTGCGCAATTTATAAATAGATTTAGGTTTGTCATCATTATCTGATAGTCATAGCAACTAATATAGGAAGGTAAAACTAAAATATCAATTTAATAATTGACATCATCTCTTATAAATGTCCATAAATCTAATTAGATTTCGCATGGAACTTCATCTGTATTGAAATAATATATCCTATACTAGTGACGCTCCCTGCCTTCGCACGGGTGCATATCGGTATAATGCTGATACTAAATACTGCAGCGTTTGCAATGTAAGCGCCTAAATGTGTTAATTTACGACATCATATTAAAAACCTCTAAATGATCAGTGTTACTCTTCTATATTGTGAATGTATTATACATGAAAACCTTCCTTATGAATCACTCTATCTATTAAAAAAACGGCATCAAAATCCGTTGCGTAGTTTTAAAGATTCAAGCATATAAGTATAGGGACAAACATAAAAAAGTGTTATTGTTTTATACTATATAAGGACACTCGGGAATTGTAGCTTTCTAATGGTAAAATACTTTGAAATCGGTCTAGTTATTGAGTTACTTCAATACACACAAAAATATATATCCTCTTTATATAAGTATCGATTTGATAATTTCTATTTTAATTACTTGTTTAGAACACAACTGCAAGGCCAAAGTCAAATCAATGTCAGAAATGTAATAAAAATGTTCCAATGTTATAGTATAAGCGAAACAACAATACTAAATAGAAAGAGAGATAATGATTGTAAACAAAAAACAGTAAATCTGATAAACAAGTTTAAGATAATTTTGAGCAAAAACTTTCTTAGCTTATGTAAAACATTTAATTCTGGTTAAACCCCATAACATACCTGGGTATGGTAGAAACCTTTAAGCAGGAGGCATGGTCCCAAAGGAGCAACCATTATTAGCAAGAGTCGTCTAATCCCAAGGGTTGACCTCTGTTAGAGAGACTGGAATTAGAAAAAAACCTCGTCATAGATTATACGATACTGGAGGACACTCGTAACTAAATAACATAGGCCATAGGTCTCATTGGACCAAATTATGTATCATAAGTAACAGGAACAAGGATGTTCTGTATTTTGGAATATATTTTATGAATGTACCAAACACAGAAAGTACAACAGTAAAAATACTGATTCTGATATTAGAATAAAGTGGTAGATGTCTGGCAAATGAAGAGGATTTATTGGTTCTTGTGTATTTTTCCGATGTGTTCTAATTTTTTTATTCATACTTATTTATCAATACTGCGTCTTAAATTTAAAATGTATTTATCTATGTCCTCAATGTTTATCTTATTATGACTATTGCAAAACACCTACAACATATTATTTTTGTTTACAACTATAGATTTCAATGTAAATTCTTACAAATTGAACATAACATAATTTAAAAATTCTGTTAAAACACTTACCTTTTTTCCGAAACAAGAATTAGTATTATTACTGTTGTACTTTCTACGTTTGGTACATTCATAAAATTTATTACAAAATACAGAACATCCTTGTTCCTGGTACTTCTTATGATACATTTGGTTCAATGAGACCTCTGCTCTATTTAGTTCCGAGTGTCCTCCAATATTGTATAATCGACTTATTAGTCCTCGTTTATCGCAGTACTTTATACATTTTTTAGATATAAGGGAGTTATTTCCTAATAACTATAAAACATTTGTTTTTCTCATATTAGAATACTAACTGTTCACGACTTCGTTCTCGCGGAATTAAATAAAATGTTACTCAGGGATAATGTAGCTTTAAATCGGCTTAGTAGTTTTTGAGTTATTTCCAACACATATATCTTTCCTCTTTATAATAATAATATGTACCAATGTGACCGCAATGTCATTATCATTTGCGTTTCGTAAAACAGCTGTTTAAATAAACTTTTGTTAATATTTACGATTTGCGAATTGCGTATCGCAAAACTAAATGTGGGCTTCCACTACATTAAACTATATACTAAGGCACTTAATAACAAGTCCATGTAAATATGTGATTTAGTAACATAGTGTTCGTAAGAAACGGGATTTTTACCAAGATTTAGCTGATTGAGCTCCCGATGTTTCGGTACAGTTGCATGCGCCATGGTCCTGGGCTGATATCAAGAGCTCAATCAGCTAAATCGTGGTAAGGTGGTAAGGTAAATCCCGTTTCTTACGAACAATATGTTACCTAAAATCACGACCTTTTAAAGTTATATATGTGTTTTAGTCTTCAAAATATTATACAATCTCTCAGAAGCTCATGCTAAAATCGCTTGGAGACTGTTATATGAAAGTTGTTAAGCCGTACCAGGACAATATTTTTGTCGAGTAGTAAGTAATTTAGTAACTAAACTAGTACAAACAGCAATATTTTATTAGAGTAGATTAGTAAATCATTTGTTTGGATACTTGTTACTTGCTTCTCGACTAAAATGGTATACAAGAATTTATAGTGGTTTCTTTCTAATCCAAGTGTCGCTTATGGAGTCCTTTGGGACCAGATAATGAGTCTCGCTTATAGAGATTTCTTGTTTATTCAGAAAGGTTACCCAGCGTATCTTTCGATTAACGATATCGCCGATGGAATCGACAGACATGTATGAAACTGACAATGACATTCGATAAGTCATGTGCTTGAACGTGGGAGACGATCGAACGCTATTGCCAGTTTCGTATATCTTTGTAGATTCCATCGGCTTACTTTGCTGTTATGTATGTTTTTACGGTAATTTTGCAGTGGAATTTTTAACGTATTTTTTATGTTTTGTTCTAATGAAGTCATATGTTTCCTTTACTATACAATTAATTGCGTATATAATAAGTACGTAAAACCTGTTATTTACAAGGTCGACCTGTTTTTTCGGAATGTTTTGGCGATGTTTAACAAGAATTACAAGGTTTTGTTTTATGGTTGAACACTAGTTATAATTAAATTAAATATGATTTAACCATGTCTTAAAAATCTAAATAATTCAAGCTATTGTAGATTTCTATTTTTTTAATTTTACCATGACAGTTTATAAAATTCGGGATAAAGAGCACTCAGAGACAATAAAATACAGTAAAATTATTAACAATTTAAAAAAAACATACAAACAAACATACGTAACCAAAGGTCATTTTGATATTTTTATCTGTAGTAATCTATTCTAATATTATAAAGAGAGAAACTTTGTATTTTTGTTTGTATTGAAATAACTCAAGAACTACTGAGCCGATTTTAAAAATTCTTTCAGTCATAGAAAGCTACATTATCCCCGAGTAACATAGGCTATATTGTAATTCCACGCGGACGAAGTCGCGCGCAACAGCTAATATAATATTTTAGAAGAGTATAATCATGTACGAAGTCACGTATAGTTCGTGACGGGTACAAGAGCCTTGGTCCCCCGCCGAGGTGACTACGTGCTTCGTGTCATGACGTCGATATACAATGTTACATCTGGGATTGACAGGGCCTCCATTACCATATAAGCAAAGTGTGCAATGCACACGGGCGCCAAAGACAAGGGCCTAGAAAAAAGATCAGTTATTTGCTTTATTTCAAGCACCTTCCTACCATCAAAAAAAGATAATTCAGAATGCTTGTACGTATTGCACGCACGCTTGTTTGCACGTAGCCCTTAAGCCTTGTTCGCACCAGGATAGTATTTTAGTCGAGTAGCAAGTATTCCTACTGTTCGGACTCGTTTAAGCCTAAATCTACGCACTAGGGTTGTAATTTAGTAACTAAACGTGTCCCAACAGCACCATTTTAGTAGAATAGATTAGTAAATCCTTTGTTCGGATACTTGCTACTTGCTACTCGACTAAAATACTATCCTAGAACGGCTTTACGGGGCCCTGGGTATTGACTAAACAGAGTTCACCTTTAGTAAGGAAAGATCTAAATGTAGATTTAATATCATTGAAATTAAGAAACACTTAGTATAGATTTTAAAGGTTGATTAATCGATATCTGAGTGGCAAGGTCTGATTCATCACCATCAGCTCACTATAAGTCTCTACCGAAAAGCGCGGAGCCTACTCCCTAAGGGGTGACTAGAAATTTTATAAATATCTTAATATATATAAATCTCGTGTCACAATGTTTGTCATCAATGGACTCCTAAACCACTTAACCGATTACAATAAAATTCGCACACCATGTGCAGTTCGATCCAACTTGAGAGATAGAATAGTTTAAATCTCAAATTATAGTCGCAACTAGCGACCCGCCCCGGCTTCGCACGGGTGCAAAACTTGTACTAAATACACTACAGAAAAACTGTGAACATTGTATATAACAGCCATACTAACAATAATTGAACCCGTGCGAAGCCGGGGCGGCTCACTAGTAGAATTATAAGAAACCGGTTTTTAAAACAAATTTCGTAGTTATTTTAAATATGGCGTCGACCGTGAAATAATGTGTCACTGGGTTAAAATTAACCGTATATTATACTGAGGTAAGATTTAATCAATTTTTATAAAACACCGTTATTGGAATGCGAGATAATATTACTAGCTGTTGCTTGCGACTTCGTCCGCGCGAAATTTGAAAAATATAGCCTATTTTACTGAAAGAAATTTTTAAATCGGACAAGTAGTTTTTGAATAATTTCAATATATACAAAAATATAAAAATACAAATATTTACTCTTTATAATATTACTAGCTGTTATGCGCGACTTCGTCCGCGTGGAATTAAATATTATAGCCTATGTTATTCGGGGATAAAATAGCTTTCTAATGGTGAAAGAATTTTTGAAATCGGTCCAGTAGTTCTTGAGTTATTTCAATACAAACAAAAATACAAAAATACAAAGTTTCTCTCTTTATAATATTAGTATAGATTGTAGTATAATTAAATGTATTAAACACAATAAAATAATTGCGAAAGTCCTATGTACACTGCTTGACTATGTACAACATAACTCACGGCTCTAACCCAGAGGGGTAGGCAGAAACAACGGACCTCCATTTGGCACGATCCTGACACACCTCTCTCGCTTCCACATTCATTTTTACTTTACTAAAATGTTCGGACACGGTTAGTAAAAATTACTTGCTAATCGACTAAAATAAATCTTAGAACACAAGACAGTAAATATCTGTAGCAGCCCGATTCCTAATTTGACTAAATAAAATATCAAGGGGCGTACTCGCCCTCTCTATCGAAGTACTCTCGACCGTCGAGTAACGATAGTCGAGTACCGGGACATCGGGACCCGTTTACCGTGGCCGTCTCAGGGATTCGAGCAGTAACGGACTGACAGTCCCGGCATATATAAAACGTTATGCAATCACCTTTAATTCCTTCACACAGTAAATATTATGAAACATCTGTAGACTATTTTTAACAGACTTTTCATTCTCGATAAACATTTGAAGGGCATCGAACCCGTATTTCAGAGTTACGTAAATAAATGAACGCAGAATACTCAATATCTTAAATAGTTTTTGATCTGTACGAAATCTAGATTTAGTTATCTTCTTACTAACATTATAAATGAGAAATTCAAGGGTTTTTTAATATTATAAAGTGGCAAAACAGCAAGCAGCCACCTAAACTCGATGAAATAGCAAAGCGACCGCTTGCCATAGACATTCTACATAACCAACCCTTGATCTACGGAGGAGACGCACAGCAAGAGGATAATACCTCTTTACTGTGGATCCCCTCCTCCGAAAAATCCACTTCACTTATAGGAAAAGGATAGGAAGGGAAATTGGATTAAAATTAGGCCTTCGGCACCACACTCATCAGACCAAACACGGTGCTTCCATTTCACGTCTGTCTGTGTGGTCGTGGTATTTCAGTGGGCGAGCCAATTCGTGCGAAGATGTTAAAGCGGGCTCTATCACTGTAGAGATGTTTGCTTCAAGGTATCTTCATAACGGCTCAACTGATCTACATTTTGCCTAAGTCTGGAAAAAGACGTGGGTTACTTAATTTTTTTTTTTAATTCCGCGCAACGGAGTCGCAAGCAACACCTCAGTCGATCTAAAATCTAATCTGTTAATTACTTAAAACTGTTTGAATCCGAACTAGTATTTTTTTATAAAGTTTTTTTGGACCACACTTTTTTACCCTACGCCTTCATTAGATGTCACGCAGAAACAGGCCTTACGCCGAAGTAAAATCTCCATTTTATCTATAATGCCTTGTTTGCACCATGATAGTATTTTAGTCGAGTAGCATGTAACATTTATCCGAACAAAGGATTTACTACTGTTCGGACTCGTTTAAGCCTAAACCTTCGCACTAGGATAGTAATTTAGTAACTAAACGTGTCCGAACAGCAACATTTTAGTAGAGTACTTGCTACTCGACTAAAATACTATCCTGGTGCGTACAAGGCTTAACGCGGTCTAATGAAGCCATAGGAATGGATTCTTTAATTCTTGACTATATAAAGACATTTGATATTTATAACAACTAAATTAGCCAACGTATAAATGTGAAAACAACAAGCTTTATTATCGTTCCCGAGATCTATGACTTTAATCGCCCACTTTTCCCGCCAAGAGATTGCGCGCTAAAAATAGAATCTAGAAATATACAAATATTCACGCTAGATGGCGCTGCAATGTAACGGAATGTGTCTGATCTAAACGGGACTTGTCGAGGACTTGCAAGAAAGTATGAGACTAGCTGTTCGTGACTTCGTCTGCGTGGAATTATATATTTATCCTATGTTACTCGGGGATAATGTAGCTTTCTATGAGTGAAAGAATTTTTGATATCGGTCCATTAGTTCTTGAGTTATTTCAATACATACAAAAATACAAATCTTTCTTTATATTATTGTAGTATAGATTATTCGGTGGAATGTACGGTCGATAGGGCGCGCGAATCTAATAGTTGTAAAGCGTTGGGAGGATAGTTGTAAAGGATTTACTACTGTTCGGACTCGTTTAAGCCTAAACCGACGCACTAGGGTAGTAATTTAGTAACTAAACGTGTCCTAAACAGCAATATTTTAGTAGAGTAGATTAGTAAATCCTTTGTTTGGATACTTGCTACTTGCTACTCGACTAAAATACTATACTGGTGTGTACAAGGCTTTAGGATCGTGAATACTTTCTCTCAAATGTTAGTGTTAGTATTCCAGATATGGCGAAAAGTGTCAAAGAGCTCCATGCTATCAAAATATAGTAGTAAATTTAAATCATAGGTTTAGTACGGTTTTTGGTCGTTTCACACGTGTGGGCCTCTTAGGCCTCTGACGTATTTGTACAAATTAGGCCAAGCGTTTATGTGCGCAGTTGCCTTGTTTATCTGTTAGGGTGACAATCAATGCATATAAAACAAAGTCTCTGTCCCTATATCCCGATGTATACTTAAATCTTTGAAACTACGCAATGGATTTTGATGAGGTTTTTTAATGCATAGAGTGATTGAAGAAGGTTTATATGTATCACTAGCGACCCGCCCCGGCTTCACACGGGTGCAATTATTAGTATGGCTTACAACGTTCATAGTTTTTCTGTAGTGTATTTAGTATCAGCATTGCACCCATGCCAGTCGGTAGTAAAATATAATGGACATTCTTTACCGTAGAACAGCAACATTTGTACCGTCGTCTCTTTCTTTCTCTTTGACAATAATAGAGACAATATGTAGAAGTGTCACTGGTTTTTGACGGTAATGGACTTAGATATCATGATAACAAAATGGGCACGCACTTATCTGATAAAATGATGCCCTAAAAATTAAGTATGTCCCACATTTTTGTTTAGTATTAGCGTCGTAAAATAAGTTAGTAAAGTGTATATTTTGTTTTTAAACTTGTAGCTTATTCCAACAAGGAGAAATCTTTATAAGCAACTTTAAAACGTAAGGTTCGACCCATGATGTGCTCCATGCACAACTCCACGTCTAGCGCGTATTTTTCGTGAACACATATCTTTGAATTTCTTCGCCGATATGTGCAGGACTAAATAGAATTTATACTAATACCTTTTAGAACGTAGACTATATTAAAATAGATAAAATGGCTATTTTATGCTACATGATATTTTTGGTTAAAAACCGTAAAGTGAGCACTGTCAACACACCTATGACGTACTCTAAGACATTTTTTTCAACCGTATACGTTATAGCCACTTCTATACCTTTCTTTTTCTACGGGACAATCTATAAAAATATTTTATTGTCACCCTATTTGAGTTAAACAGCTGTCGTCACATCTGTTGAGTTTCACCGCGCCATACGCGGTAGGGACGTCGCAGTTACGTAATACGAGTACCGCTTGTCGAACGTTCTGGAACTACAGTTGCTAAGCAAGATATAACTATGGTTAAAGCCTTGTACACACTAGTATAGTATTTTAGTCGAGTAGCAAGTATTGGAACTAATCTATTCTACTAAAATGTTGCTGTTCTGACACATTTAGTTACTAAATTACTACCCTAATGCGTAGGTTTAGGGTTAAACGAGTCCGAACAGTAGTAAATCCTTTGTTCGGATAAATGCTACTTGCTACTCGACTAAAATACTATCCTATTCTGTACAAGGCTTATGGCTAAGTTATTTAGTAAGTAAAGTGTTGGAACAGCAACAATTTAGTGATGTAGATTAGATAATCTTTTGTTCGGATACTTATTTGCTACGTCGTGGCTCAGACAGAGGTTTAGCTCTTGACTTGTAATGCAGGTTCCGAGTTCGAATCCTGACTTACCAATGAGTTTTTCATATGTACATATTTACCCGACCCTCTTACGGTGAAGGAAAACATCGTGATGCAACCTGCACATATCGGCGAAGAAATTCAAAAGACATGTATGAAGTCACGCAAAATACGCGCTAGTCGTGGAGTTGCGGAAAATTGAGTCCATCATGGGTCGAACTACACTACGCTATTTGCTCGACTATAATGATATCTTAGTGTGAACAAGGCTTAAGCAGACAATAACTAAGGCCGGGTATATAAGGTTACGTAAATATGTGATTTTAGAGTCTCGGTTTACGAAATGCAATCATATCTGTGTCTCTTATCTGTACTAACCTCTATAAACATTGTCCGCACCAGCATAGTAGTTTAGCACAAGCATAGTAGTTTAACAAATATCAAGTATCCGAACACAGGATTTACTCATTTCTATTTAAATGTCGCTGTTCGGACACGTTTAGTTACTAAATTGTTTACTCGACGAAAATAATATCCTGGTGCGTTCAAGGTTTAAGTCCCGGTATACAAAGATATGTATAAACAGTATAACCTGGATAAGCGAGAATCCAAGGTACCGCGATATTTGTCTCGCTTATAGAGGTTTCTAATCAGGTTGTGTGCTTATGAAGGTTGTCCGTCCGGGACCAGAGAATGATTCTCGCTTATAGAGGTTTCTCGTTTATCCAGGCTGTATATCCAGAAAAATCAACGTATCTATAAAATTTTAAAGATGTAGAATATGGAAGAACATAGGTTATTTCTTACTTAATTAATTCTGCGCGGAGCCGGGGACTACAGCTAAAAGGCTAAAAAAATGGTTAAAGGTTTCGACCCATGATGGGCTCCATTTTCCGCAACTCCACGACTAGGGCGATACTTGCGTGAATACACATATCTTTGAATTTTGTTCGCCGATATATGCAGGTTGCATCATAATGTTATCCTTCACCTAAGAGCGTCGGTTAATATGTACATATGAAAATCGAAAAACACATTGGTATAGCGGGATTCGAACTCGGGACCTGCAGTTTACAAGTCTAGAGTTAAACCCATGAGCCACCGACGCTCTAATATGTGATACAAGTCATAATCTTAAGTAAGAACTACCATAGTGTATAAATAACCTTTGTTTGTAAGGTCTACCTCTTCAGAACCTTGATTTAACAAGCGTTATACGCATATGACCTCCCTTCCAATTGAATCTCTTACAAGTATGCTACTAGCGACGCGCCCCGGCTTCGCACGGGTTCAATTATTGTTAGTATGGCTGTTATATACAATGTTCACAGTTTTTCTGTAGTGTATTTAGTACCAGTTTTGCACCCGTGCGAAACCGGGTCGCTATTTTTTTTTATTAATAACTGGCTGTTGCGATTTCGTCCGCCCGAAGCCTAATAAATAATAAGAATAATATATCCTATGCTACTCGGGGATAATGTAGCTTTCTATGAGTGAAAGAATTTTTGACCAATTATTGACTTATTTCAATGCATACAAAAATACAAAGTTTCTCTCTTTATAATCTTAATATATATATAAATCTCGTGTCACAATGTTTGTTCTCAATGGACTCCTAAACCACTTAACCGATTACAATAAAATTCGCACACCATGTGCAGTTCGATCCAACTTGAGAGATAGAATAGTTTAAATCTCAAATTATAGTCGCAACTAGCGACCCGCCCCGGCTTCGCACGGGTGCAAAACTGATACTAAATACACTACAGAAAAACTGTGAACATTATATATAACAGCCATACTAACAATAATTGAACCCGTGCGAAGCCGGGGCGGGTCGCTAGTATTAGTATAGATTACTTAATAAACATTTTAAATGCATTGTGAAAATAAATTTTTCTACTCTTTCTTCCTGCTGTAAAAACTAGAATCCCATGAACAAGTTTCAAGCCTAGAACAAAAGAATGGAAAGTTTTTAAACGCTAGTATAACTTGCAAATAACAAGGCATATCGTAGTTTTTATGAAATCGAACCGTGTGAAATATATTCATATAGTAATTAATGCGTAATTCACTAGGCTTGAACTAGTGATGTGCAAAAAATAAAAATAAAACTTGTCGATATATTTACTAACTAGCTGTTGTGGGCGACTTCGTCCGCGTGGAATTAAATAATATATCCTATGTTACTCAGGGATAATGTAGCTTTCTATGAGTGTAAGAATTTTTGAAATCGGCCCAGTTATTGAGTTATTTCAATATATACAAAAATACAAAGTTTCTCTCTTTATAATATTAGTATAGAAGTATAAAATACGCTTAAGATGGAACGAACTACCAAATACGCGCGATTGACATATTAAAGTATGAGCTACAAAGCGATTCGATAGCGAACATTAAAAATGTATTGTCAGTTCGATATCTCACACGGGACAAGTACATGACTTATCGAATGTCATTGTCAGTCTATACTAATATTATAAAGAGAGAAACTTTGTATTTTTGCATTTTTGTTTGTATTGAAATAACTCAATAACTGGGCCGATTTCAAAAATTCTTTCACTCATAGAAAGCTACATTATCCCCGAGTAACATAGGATATATCATTTAATACCACGCGAACGAAGTCGCGCACAACAGCTAGTCGAAAGATACTTTGGGTATTCTGGTACATGGAAATGCATTTATTCTATATCGACGCTTTTTTAGCGCGCGTTGAAATACCGCTCGTGTGAATGTTTTACTAACGAGGTGTAAATTTCACACAGTGCGCGGTGGGGTAGAACGACTTTCACTGTAACGTGTATTGTGCTAAGTTTAGATTTTTTACTATTCGCTTTGTTCTTAGGATTTAAACGCTGTTTTTTTTTTCTAAGACTAATCATAGTTACTTCGAATGTTATTCGAATTCCACGGTTAAACAATATTTGTGATCCTCGGTGACCTTAATCTCTCAAAAAATAAAAATAAATATGATATTTAAAAAAAATACTGATGTGCAGTTTCCTGTAAGCCTTTTTCGTACTATGATAGTGTTTTAGTTAAATAGTAATTTAGTAACTACCTAAACCTTTCCGAACATTTTAGTAGAGTAGATTAGTGAATCCTTTGTCCGGATACGTTTAGTTACTAAATTACATGCCACTCAAATAAAACACTATCCTGGCCTGAACAAGGCTATGGAGGGGATCGTCCCTTCGGATTTTCTTCGCATTAGATCCACAGGAAAGTCCCTTCAGGGCCAATGGTGAGATCGAATAAATAGGCCTAAAGCCTTGTACGCACTACCATAGTATTTTAGTCGAGTAGCAAGTATCCGAACAAAGGATTTACTAATCTATTCTACTAAAATGTTGCTGTTCGGATAAATGCTACTTGCTACTCGACTAAAATACTATCCTGGTGCGAACAAGGCTTAATTGGTACTAGCCGTTTCTTTCACATTGCCAGCTATGTGATCCCATTTATGTGATAATTTGTCTTACTATTGTACTAGTAGGAAATCATACACATTTAACGTGACCTATAAGGGCCCCCGGCACACGTGCGTACGTGATCGCTACCACGTCACGTCCTAAATACAGGAACCTCATTATAAACTTGTTTGTCTGTCCATTGATGCAGTATTTTGTGTTCTATCTACATGGGATACGGTTGAAAATTGATTGTAAAGGGTCAAAAAGGGCTAAAGTATTAGTAATCAGTGTGTAAATAAATAAATAGGGTACTCGGTCCTTCAAGAAGCGAGCCTATCTATTCCTTAAAGGCCAGCAACGCATTTGCGGTTCCTCGAGTGTTGCAAATGTCTATGGGCGCCGATCACCTCGGTGTTCCAGTCGCTCCTTTTCTTATATAAAAAATAAGACATAGACAGTTTGAAACATTCCATGTTTTCGGTATAATCTAGAAGAATTTTCAAAATAGAGAAGCTATTTTTTTCTCTAAAACACAAATACAAAAAAAAAACTGCGTTTAAAAAAACCGCCTTCCAAAACCAAAAAAAACATATTTAAATAAAAAGCATAAAAAACTAAAAAGTACAAAATAACGTAGTATAGAATAAATTAATTTTATACACCTCTTATGCAAACCATTCAGACCTTTAATATTAATAAAATACTATTATTTGTGAGCTATATCTATTTATTGATAGGTTTGAGGTCGGAGCCAAGTAAAATATAATAGGGATACATAACACCTACGAGTACATGCGCTGTGAGTTAGGTTTGTTTACGTTGGCTAATCTCTAGTATACAAATTGTATTACAGTAAGTAAGCTGTATATAATATTACGTTTTATTTTGTTTAAGGCTTGGCTCCGCCTTCAAACCTATCAATAAATAGATATAGCTCACAAATAATAGTATTTTATTAATATTAAAGGTCTGAATGGTTTGCATAAGAGGTGTATAAAATTAATTTATTCTATACTACGTTATTTTGTACTTTTTAGTTTTTTATGCTTTTTATTTAAATATGTTTTTTTTGGTTTTGGAAGGCGGTTTTTTTAAACGCAGTTTTTTTTTATTTTATTTTAAGCTTTTTAGTGTCTTTAATAGGCTGTTCTGTAAACTACAGTAGAATTTTTCTATCACACCATATACATTATAACATTCCGTTGTGTTTTATTATCTTAATATATGAAATAAAAAGTTTATTTTAAAAATTATAACTACGAAATGTGAAACAAACAAATTAAAGCTATTTAATACGAGTACTAGTTGTTGCGGGAGACTTCGTCAGCGCAGTTATTTATAACAAAATACTTAATATGTACTCCATATTGCGGCCATCCTCATCTGATTGGCCTACAAGACAACAATTATTATATCTTAATTTAATTATATATAATACTCAAGAAAGATATGTCGTGTAAATACTATTACAACAAACATATTACATCGCCGCGAGCATATAAGTATTTCTATGCGCCCGCGCGCTTCTGTTGCATTTTCGAACGCGCTTAGTTTGTTTTAATTATGTAATATCTTCTAAACGGTCAGAATCTTATACTGTAAAGGGCAATTATAATCTACGTTTAATACTCTAAAGCAAAATCATATTTATTTGGATAAGGATTCATACCGAATACAAAATAATAGCGTCGTAACTTGCAAAATACATTTTAATTGAAAATTTTTTGAGAAAATAAATATTATTGTGATACAATCATAGATTATAGATAAATGCCACCAAAGACAACTATATAGCCAATTTCACTATGTATTGATCGCACATTATAGTTTTTATGTAGGTCTTATAGTTTAGGCTGTATACGGCAAGAAAACACTTGTCTCGCTCAATTTGGAACGTTTTTGTAATTTTTCACGTTCCGCGTGGTTTAAAACCTTCATATCTTCTAAAGTATTGGTCAAAATGATTACCTTCAAAGGTCAACTATAATCTGCATTAAATTCTCTTGATGTTGAACATATTTATTTGGATAAGGATTCATAGGGAATTCTAATAATAGCGTCCTAAGTCGAGTAAAATTTTCTTATGAAAAAATGTTTTTTATGAGAAAACCATAAAAGATAGATATATGCCATCGCGGACTTTAAATTAGCACATTTAAAGAGCTACGATCTGGTAAAACCCAAATTTTCATGGGGCCTATAGTTTAGGCTACGTAAGCCGAGAAAGCAAAAAAGTCCCATTTTTTTTTCATGTTTATTAAAAATAACTCAAAAACTACTAAATAGTTTTTTAAAACGTAAATATGGGACCAAATGGCAGCTATTTTGCATCGAGCAAAAAATGAATCACGTAAATCGGTTCAGAACTCGCTGCTCGACGTCCGAACATACATAAAAAAAAAAAAAACTCATTGACTTGATAACCTCCTTCTGTTGGAAGTCGGTTAAAAATGCTAAAATATTTCATGTAAAACACTTTCACTTGACTTCGTCATAGAATTTTCTTGGATCAATTAAACCTAGAGTATAAAAATGGCCGCCATGTATAACTAATGCGACCAGACGTCTTGTTTTGAACAGGACTGTCCCGTTTAAGTCATGTGTTCCGGTGTCCCCGGAACAATCTCTGGAACGCCAAATCGTCCCGTTTGCAACATGCTAAAATTCGATAGTCGACCCGACCGATCCCGGCAGGGCAATCCACCCGCTACATTAAAGTTGTTCGTTAAGTTAAGAAAATAATAGTTGTTCCTTTTTAAGTAAAAAATAATAAATGGTAATAACGTTCCTTTGTTTACTTAATTTTTTGCGTTATCTATACTAATATTATAAAGAGAAACTTTGTATTTTTGTTTGTATTGAAATAACTCAAGAACAACTGTGCCGATTTCAAAAATTCTTTCACCATTGAAAAGCTACATTATCCCCGAGTAACATAGGCTATATTATTTAATTCCACGCGGACGAAGTCGCACACAACAGCTAGTTCCAAATAAAATAGGCAAGTACCAGAGGCCATCTGTTACGTGACAGACCAAATGTACGAAGAGTCTTAACACCTGATGACCAGTCCGCTTTCTTTGATATATAAATATTAAAGTTTATTGCTCTTAATACGTCAGAATAATTAGATAGTAAGGGTTATTGACATACTATCTATTGTTTGATAAACAATACATTGGAGTCGAAATATGTTTTACGTTTGTCTGTTCCGTTATTGTTATATTAGTCCGTTTCATTTCGCTTTATTCTGAAACGAGAATCAGCGTTATTACTGTTGTACTTTCTACGTTTGGTACATTCATAAAATTTATTCTAAAATACAGAACATCCTTGTTCCTGGTACTTCTTATGATAAATTTGGTCCAATGAGAGCCCTGCTCTATTCAGTTCCGAGTATCCTCCAGTATCGTATAATCGACGCCTTATTGGTCCTCATTTATCACAGTACTTTTTATTTTATTTCGGAATAAGGGGTATTGTGATGTGTAGCCTAAAGGTGAGCGCCCACTGCAAGATAGTAAAGAGCTGAGCGGTGAGTGCGGCCTCATTTTCCACTTTTATACGAAACTGCATACTTGTGTCCCCACTGACAGAGAAATGAGATTTGCCAAAAAGAGCCGAACAGTTCTAGAGAGGCGAGGTGTGTGGGAGCTCAAATGAGACAGCTGCGTTATGCCGTTGTGCTCGCTTAGCTCAGTTCTCTGTTGGTGAGGACGCAAGCACATTTGAGACCGCTCAGGTCAGTCCCGCTCATTAATCTTTGGCGATAGCCGCTTGGCTTAAATAACTTGACCCGATGTCTATTTACGCCCTTCGTAAACAAAAATACACAAATATGCTATTTAGTAAGCTATTTTTGTAAGAAATATATCCTATGTAACTCAGTGATAATGTAGCTTTCTAATGGTGAAAGAATTTTTGAATTCGGTCGAGTAGTTTTTGAGTTATTCCAATAACGAAATAACAAATCTTTCCTCTATTAGTATAGATTGGACGCATTTAGAGGCGTATCATAATTGTTAAAAGACCAGTCGGATGTTTTTTTAAGCACAAGTGATAAAAACAAACTCGTTATAATTTAGGGTTGTCACATGAAACAAATCTTGAATCGATTTAATTCACTACCGAGCTTTGTATTCTTGTTAATTCATAGCACCGGGAACGATACCGGACTGAAAATTTATCAATTTGATTTTCTTTCTAAATAACAACCAATAATTCATAGTCCATACACATAGTGTTAGTGGGGCTCAAGCCTGCCCTAAGTGAGACTAGACTTCAATCAAACCGGTCCATACTGCCTTAAGACTAGGTCAGACTTTACGCCCCCATTGCCCTATGACTAGGCCTCTCATTACGCCCTCCACTGCCCTAAGTAAGACTAGGACTCATTACATGCCTAATCATGAGACATATCTGTAGTATATGAGGGTAGTATATTAGTATATAGGTAGTAGCATATTATATCATTACTCAAGCACGTGACCCAGAGGAGTAGGCAGAGACGCAACTCCACAAGCGCGTATTTTGCGTGAATACACATATCTTTGAATTTCTTCGCCGATATGTGCAGGTTGCATTACGATGTTTTGCTTCACCTAAGAGCGTCGGTAAATATGTACATGGCTGGATTCGGACTCGGGACCTGCAGTTTACAAGTCAAGAGCTAAACCCCTGAGCCACCGACGCTCTAACTCGAAGACTAGTAAACAATCTAAAATTAAATATATTATAAATATCTTTATATTTTATTTATGTTTGTGACAACCCTGAGTTGTCGTCAGCCGACGCCCGCGTGTTTTAACTGCCAAGGCCAGACTAGAATCTTGCAAATAAACGATAAAGGTGATAAACATTGTCAAAGTACCTTCGTCCTAACTATTTGTAAGTCACCTTGGTTACGATAGCTAAGGTTAGAAATGACTAGTTTTTTCCGTGTAAAATTTAATAAAAAAAAATCCTTTTTCTAGTAATAAATATAGCCTATGTTATTTAGTGGTAATATAGCTTTCTAGTGGTGAAAGAATTTTTGATATTAGTCTTGTAGTTTTTGAGTTATATATAAAAATAAAAAACTCATTGACTTGATAACTTTCTTCTGTTGGGAGTCTGGATAGTTACCAGCTTTGCCCGCGATTTCGTCTACTATTAAACGTACACGTACGACAAATTGTAATTTGAGTCTAAATTAGTTAGGTAATGTTATTTGTTGTAGTTATCTAATATTACACATTTATCTATGTATATCTCGAACGCTTCCTCGTCTGACGTTATGTTTGTTATTTGATAACATTTCGTAAATATATTTTGCAGAAAAACATGTGTTATAATTAAAATAGATGTAATAAATAACATCTAAAACTCTCAATATTCCCAAAAAATGTACTCGTATAAAGTACTGCGATAAATGAGGACTAATAAGTCGTTGATTATACGATACTGGAGGACACTCGGAACCGAATAGAGCAGGGGTCTCATTGGACCAATGTGTCATAAGAAGTACCAGGAACAAGGATGTTCTGTATTTTGGAATATATTTTATGAATGTACAAGTATCAAACGTAGAAAGAAAAAGTCACATTTTTTTTTTCATGTTTATTAAAAATAACTCAGAAACTACTGAATAGTTTTGTTTAAACGTTAATATGGGACAAAATGGCAGCTATTTTGCATCGAACAAAAAAAGATTCACGTAAATCGGTTCAGAACACGCTGCTTAATTTCTGAACATATATAAAAAAAAAACTCATTGACTTGATAACCTCCTTTTGTTGGAAATCGGTTAACAACAGTAATAATGCTGATTCTCGTTTCGGAATAAAGCGGTATAAGTCTTGTAATTTACGTTTTTTATATAAAAATAACTTGTATATCTATAGAATATTATGAAATATTATGGGCTTGAAGAATGTATAGCTATTGATAGGGCCCCCGCTGCCATATATACAAAGTGTGCAATGCACACGGGCGCCATCCTTAAGGGGTGCCATAGACAATGGCCTAGAAAAAAAAATAATTTGACAAAAAAAAAAGTTCAGTTCTTAGCTTTATTTCAAGCACCTACCATATTATTATCATAAAAAAAAATATTTGAAAATGCTTCAGTTGCAAAATCCTTTTTTGCACACAGGTGCAGCTCTTAAGCCTTGTACAGACTAGGATAGTATTTTAGTCGAGTAAATAGCAAGTATCCGAACAAAGGATTTACTAATCTATTCTACTAAAATGTTGCTGTTTGGACAGGTTTAGTTACTAAATTACTATCCTAGTGCGTAGGTTTAGGCTTAAATAAGTCCGAACAGTAGTAAATCCTTTGTTCGGATAAAAGCTACTTGCTACTCGACTAAAATACTATCCTGGTGCTAACAAGGCTTGACGGGTCCCTGGCTATTGCGGTCCCTTAACTCTTTTGATCTATCCATTGGGAACAGCCTGTATAATTTCAATGGCCTTATAAATATGAAAAATTTCAGCAAAATAATTTAATATTAATATTTTACAGGTATTTATTTATAACTGTAACCTTCACCAAAGATCCCATCTCTTGCGAGATATAAAAATAGTATCAAGGGTAATAACCCGATTTATACTAGTGGGATTAGAAAAGACCGGGACGATATAATTATATTATAGTTTAGCTGTTGTAGTCTACTAGAGGCTCATCTATAGCCCACTAGAGGCTCATCTGTAGTCTACTAGAGGCTCATCTGTAGTCTACTAGAGGCTCATCTGTAGTCTACTAGAGGCTAAGTGTAGTCTACGACAGCGGGCCGGGCAGTAGTGCTCAACCATTACTGCGAGTAACCTGACAATCAAGCGCGAGGTGGCCGGGCAATTGTCTTTCAACAAGACATTGCACCCGGTAACCCATTAGGGTAACCTTTAACTCCCCAAAGTACCAAGTCCCAAACTATCCCTAAAAACTTGTCCTGAAGCACCAAACCTGTTCCGTAGCCTTTTGGTCTCATAATACAAAGACTACCAAGCCCTGTCCTTTGGTCCTTCGAGCATACCATACCAAGACTACTCAATCCAAATCCTTTGTTCCTATACCCTTGTCCGAGCGCTCTGTGGTATACCATGGAGTGTGCGCTGACTGTCGCTCTCTCGTCAGGTACTAGGCCTCGTCGCCCGGTCGCTGGTGCCGTCGGGTCGGGCAGCGGGGGGATCGGCGCGAGCGGGGAGGGGGCATCTGTTGATTATAGCTCTCCTGCACTAGCTTCGGTAAGTTATCTGGACGATTGCCGTGACGTCATCAGCTTGCCCTTTCACCACATGTGCACAGTATGTCTTCCATCTCTCTCAGACATCTCTATGATATATAACACTGCCTTCTCTAGTATATCCTCTGCATCACACATGCTGACCTTCTACCTCTGTACCCATTGTTCAATCTTTTCCTTCTTCATGTGATTTGCTTTCTCTGTTTAATCAAAGAGATTGAAAGAGAGGACAATATGTGCAACTAAATCTCCATCATCAGCTCATAAGTCCCCATCGAAGGGCTCGGAGCCCACATTAAGTTTGAATAAGGCCTAGTCAGACTCCAATGTCAGTCTATGCTGGCCCTGTGCAGGACTTTACACATCTTTGAATTGCTTAGCTATGTGCAGGCATTATGATGTTTTCCTTCATCGTAAGAATGTTTTTTATAAGTCAATTGCTAACCCCCGAACCACCGACCTAACGCCTAAAGCCGAGCGGCCAGTCCAAAAGAGTTAAGAGCTGAGCGGGAGGTGGACGGTCCCATTTTCCAGTTTCTTAAGAAACTGCATACTTGTGTCCCCATAAACAATGAGAAATGAGTCAGCTGCGTTATGTCGTTGGACTCGCTCAGCTCAGCTCTTTGTTGGTGGACCGCAAGCACATTTGAGGCCGCTCAGCTCACTTCTGCTCCTTACTCTTTGTGGTAGACGCTCGGCTTATTGGGGAAAAATTAGTTGTAATATTGTTTACTTTCTTGTAGGTGCCGATTCACCCTTTGCTCGATACTGCCAGGCCGGGCGAGATGTCGCGAGCGGGCGCGAGGCACCCGGATGCTGAGGACGTACCCAGCTCATCATCAGACACGATGGATAGACCTGAACAGCTATACGCTACGCTCAACGAATATCTGCAATTGGAGCACAAGTTTCAACCGAGATTGTGTCTACCTGAAGAATCTGAGGTTAGTTGAAATTGCTTAATCAACCGACTTCCAACACAAGGTTAGCGAGTCATTCTGCTTTATTCCGAAATGAGAATCAGCGTTATTACTATTGTACTTTCTACTTTTGGTACTGGTGCATTCGTAAAAAATATTCCAAAACACAGAACATCCTAAATCTCTCACTCATAGAAAGCTACATTACCCCCGAGTAACATAGGGTATATATTTTAATTCCGTGCGGACGAAGTCGCGAGCGACATCTAGTCTCATGTTTCTACAACGTAATAAACATACAGAGCTAAGTAAGCGTATTGCGTATTAAAACGGACTACTATATCAGGGGTGTTCAACTTCACAACCAGGGCCGCGTTAATAAATAATAAATAAATCGTTGACGTACTGACACACTTATAACAAGGATGATATAATATAACCTTTTTACCTACTGTTTGAGGAAGGTAAATGTTATTTACACTTATTATATTTATTCCGTTTCTTTTTCGAAGGAAACTAACGCAGCGACATATGACATCTATACTTCTATACTAATATTATAAAGAGAGAAACTTTGTATTTTAGAATTTTTGTATTTTTGTTTGTATTGAAATAATTCACGTGCACGTGGTACACCCTGCTAACCAACGGACGAGGCTCTGACGACCGCTCAGTCTGGCGGGATAACCAGACTTTTACACGGATCTATCACCTAATATCCGAGGGTTTCCCTGTCTCAAGAGGGCAGGTTTTGGTGTGTCAGATGGCAATCGACACCGAAGTAATAAACCCAAACATCGCCAAATCTTCGGAATGTATGATGGAAAGGTTACAAAACGCAGACAGGATAACAGATAGGGCGCCGCCGCAAAACGACGCGCAGACACATCGCCCTACATCTGCGAATAGTTTGCTAGGGCTACCGGGAAGAGGACGCACCCGGCTAAAGACGTTAGTCCCAAAATGTAACCTTAAGGTACGCTTCGCTACATTAAACGTTGGAACACTAACAGGAAAGACTAGAGAACTGGCGTCACTTTTCAATCGTAGAAGGATAGATTACATGAGTGAATGCCAAGTCTCAGACGAGAATGTCGACGATCGAGTGAAGTGGAGACAATCTATTAGGAAAGCCGACCCCACCACCAGATGGGATTAGCGGTAGGGAGAGAGAGAGAGATTGAAATAATTCAAGAACTACTGGACTGATCTCAAAAATTCGTTCATCATTAGAAAGCTATATTATCCCCGAGTAACATAGGCTATGTTATTTAATTCCACGCGGACGAAGTCGCGCACAACAGCTAGTTAGTAAATAAAATATTTAAAAATAATATTATTAAAATAATGTTTTTAAAATAAATGTCTCGCTTATAGAGGTTTCTCGCTTATCCAGGTGATTATAACATCGTGATGCAACCTGCACATATCGGCGAAGAAATTCAAAGATATGTGTAATCACGCAAAATACGCGCTAGTCGTGGAGTGAAGGAAAATGGAGCCCATCATGGGTCGAAACCTTTAACCTATTTAAATAAAATATTTGAAAATAATAATAATAACAAGCTTGAAGTCACCAGAATATTAAATATGCACGTATTATATACAGTTACTATCGTGTTAAATTTAAAACATAGCGGGCCTTAGTTTATTGCCCCTGGCTTATTTATACAGCAGAAACTCTTTTATCGCTGTTAACCTTGTTGCGTATATTTACATAGATCGGAGGTCGCTTGCGAAAAATATATTATACATGGTGTTTCAAAAAATAAAGGTTAATATTTGTTAGAAGGAAATTGTTTCGATCAAATTGAAATTAAATAAAGAATTGTCCACAATCATGCGGTTTTTGCGGAACTTTCTGCTCCGCACAGCCGCGTTGTGGAATTGGTGTCCTTTTAAATGTCCTTCAAGAAGCGAGCCTATCTATTCCTTAAAGGTAACGCATTTGCGGTTCCTCGAGTGTTGCCGTCCATAGGCTTCGAAGATCACCTCGATGATCCAGCCGCTTATTTGCCCTCTTCTCTTATAAAATAACTGTAAAATTATTCTATTTGTAAATAAGAAAGATAAATAATAACTTGATTTCGTAGAGGTGTTTCGGAATTTCAACGTTAGATTTAATAAAAATAATTCATGGCATTTATTTTATTTAATTTTATTCATTGGAATCATCCTGTGTATCGCTATTTGTACTTTGGGTGTAAAGCGGTTTAACTAAATTATGATAGCTCATTAGCGCCCTCTTATGTTGTTTTCTATATCGTAGGTCCGTTTACAAACGTAAGGTAAGACCTCTATAAGCGAGAATATCGCGGTCCCTTTTACCTTATTATTCAAGTTCTAATATACTTTGGTCTTAAGCCTTGTACGCACCAGGATAATTAGTCGAGTAGAAAGTAATATAGTAACTAAACGTGTCCGAACATTTTAGTAGAGTATACAATCCTGGATAAGCGAGAATCCAAGGGACCGCGATATTTGTCTCGCTTATAGAGGTTTCGCATATGGAGGTAGCGTCGGGACCAGAGAATGACTCGGTTGCTTAACCGAGTCATTCTGATGCGAACAAGGCTTCTTGTTCGCACCAGGATAGTATAATATCTTAGTCGAGTAAAGAGTAGCATTTATCCGAACAAAGGATTTACTACTGTTCGGCCTCGTGTAAGCCTAAATCTAAGCACTAGGGTAGTAATTTAGTAACTAAACGTGTCCGAACAGCAACGTTCTAGTAGAGTATATTAGTAAATCTTTTGTTCGGATACTTGATACTTGCTACTCGACTAAAATACTGTCCTAATGTGTACAAGGCTTTATAGAAGTTTCTCGCTTCTCCGGGTTTGACTGTATTAGTAAATCCTTTTGTACGGATACATATTACTTGCTACTCGACTAAAATACTATCCTGGTACAAGGCTTTACTGTACTATTGTCCATTCTGAAGTGTAAAGTTGACCTCAATATTTATCAATTGACCTAAATTGATCCCCTAACGGATGTTTTCGGGCCCCATGAAAAATATAGCTTTGAAGTATTTGTTAATAGTCTGGCGACACGATTCCTTAACCCAAATTGTAATCATTTTGGTGTCGGTTGAATTTAATTTGGAATGTATTGTTACAATAGAAATATTTCAAATTATTTATCCATGCCAAAGAGCGCTTGTTTCAATTTTCATGCAATTCTGACAAAGGAATCATTTTTCTCCATACAAACTTTGGATATTTCGGACCCTTTGGGGTTGAATCTCGTAAAATCCTTTCTTAGTGCTCGGTTACGTAGTAACAGAAACCTCTATGCAAAATTCCAAGTCTCTAGACCCCAGTAGTTTAGGCTGTGCGTTGATAGTTGAGTCAGTTTACTCTTTTATACAGGGTGTCCCAAAATTCAACGATAAGCCAGTGCCAGTGCATCACCAGATCGGTACTTGCATAGGGAAAATTAATAAAAAAAATCTAACTCTTTTAGTTTAAAAGTTATATTAACTTATTCGAATTTAATTGCTCTTTGATACCCGACCCCATTCAAATACCCACTGTCTCTTGAGATATAAAGATATCCCTGCTTTTTTATTTGTAATGGGTAGCTTACTAACATAGCTAATAATTGCAGTTGAAAACGGGACCTAAATATCTGTAGTTTAAGTACAAAAAAATAATTACTTTAACTGTTTGCTTGAAATTTTCGAATATTTTAACTTTTCATCAACTTTGTCATGCTGCCGTGAAAAAAAAATGTATGGAGGGTACCGTGGCATGTTATTACAAAAGTTGGCGCATCTCATCAAGATTCTAAAATGGTACAATGTTATGGTAGAAACATGCAAAACCCCTGTTAATATTTTTTTCAATTACTGAAAAGGATTATTTTGCATAGTTTCAAAGAACTTTACTAAGTTTTCAAACAAGTGTTTTAAGTTACAAATTCGTGTATAATTACCTTTATTTACACGTTTTGAGGTAAGAGTGTATTAGAAACCTACTATTAATAAGTCGAGTGCAACATCAACATCACCATCACAATCACAGTAGAGAAGAAACAAAAACTAATTATTTCGATTAAATTCTGTCTAGTTGGTGGTGGTGATCCTTTTGATGGTTTAAATGAAACTCATTATTGTTATTTGATTTCAGTAAAGTAAAGAAATAAAGTACCCCAGGGGGTCCACTTATTAAGACGACTGTTTCACTCCGACTTATCAATAGTATCTAACACGCTCGTACCCCAACACGTGTAAATAAAGGTAATACACAAATCTGTAACTTAAAACACTTGTTTGAACACTTAGTAAAGTTCTTTGAAACTATGCAAAATAATCCTTTTCAGTTCTTGAAAAAAATATTAACAGAGTTCTTGCATGTTTCTACCATAACATTGTACCATTTTAGAATCTTGATGAGATGCGCCAACTTTTGTAACAACATGCCACGGTACCCTCCATACATTTATTTTTCACGGTAGCATGACAAAGTTGAAATATTGGAAAATTTCAAGCAAACAGTTAAAGTAATTATTTTTTTGTTCTTAAACTACAGATATTTAGGTCCCGTTTTCAAATGCAATTATTAGCTATGTTACTAAGCTACCCATTACAAATAAAAAAGCATGGATATCTTTATAGCTCAAGAGACAGTGCCTAATTGAATGGGGTAAGGTATCAAAGTACAATTAAATTCAAAAAAGTCAACATAACTTTTAAACTAAAAGAGTTAGATTCTTTTTATTAATTTTCCCTATGCAGGTACCGATCTGGTGATGCACTGGCACTGGCTTATCGTTGAATTTTGGGACACCCTGTATATATAGATTAACTGTCGCCCACGACCCTGCTCGTGTGGTATTAAGAATATAGCCTGTGTTACTCGGGGATAATGTAGCTTTCTAACAGTGAAAGAATTTTTGAAATCGGCTCAGTAGTTTGAGTTATTTTAAAATGTGTGAAAATATAAAAATATTAACCTTTCCTCTATATTATAATACTAGTTATTGTTCCCAACTTCGTACGCGTTTAATTAAAAAATATAGCCTATCTTACTCGGGGATAATGTAGCTTTCTAATGTTGAAAGAATTTTTAAAATCGGCTCAATAGTTTTTGAGTTATTTCAAAACATACTAAAATACAATAAAATACGCGCTAGTCGTGGAGTTGCGATTAATGAAGCCCATCATTAGTCGAATTAATATTAGAATAGATAGTACACGAAGAAATTAGTTTTCTTCCGCAATGTGTAATGTTTTTTATTTCTTTTCAAGCTACGTATTTGAGTAATCGTTAGGCCACACTAGTTTGTCCACAATTGTACCTTTCGAAAACTATGTTAAACTTCGCATAGAGATGAGTCTTATGTAATCGTTTTTGTTTCGACAGAGGTTGAACGCAAGTTAGAAATTACGACATTTTAATATGGCGCTTTGTTTTTATTTTTACAAGCGTCACGCCCCGGCTTCGTACGGGTGCAATGCTGATACTAAATACACTACAGAAAACCTGTGAACCCCGGGCGGGTGGCTAGTCTGTACTAATATTATTAAAGAGAAAAGATTTGTTTGTATTTTTGTATGTATTGAAACAACTCAACAACTGGGCTGATTCCAAAAATTATTTCACCATTAGAAAGCTACATTATCCACGAGTAACATAGGCTATATTTTTTTAAATCCTCGAAGTCGTCTACAACAGCTATACATATAAACCTTCTTCTATCACTCTATTAAAAGAAACCTTATCAAAATCCGTTGCGTAGTTTTAAAGATGTAAGCATACATAGATATAGCGACAGAGAAAGTGACTTTGTTTTATACTATGTAGTGATACTAAAGCATTGTTCGCACCAGGATAGTATTTTAGTCGAGTAGCAAGTAGCATTTATCTGAACTAAGGATTTAATACTGTTCGGAGTCGTTTAAGCCTAAACCTTCGCACTAGGGTACTAATTTAGTAACTAAACGTGTCCGAACATCAACATTTTATTAGAATAGATTAGTAAATCCTTTGTTCGGATACTTGCTACTTGCTACTCGGCTAAACTACTATCCTAGTGTATACAAGGCTTAATGGAAGTTTAATTTCAGAGTGGAGAGGTGACCATTGGGGCGCGCGACGGCGCTGCTCATGTGTTGCGATGCCTTAAAGTATGGTTCGATCTCCCAGCTGACGTCCTCGTCAGTGCTATCAACCTCTTCGATAGGTAAGTAACCCTTATACTTTGGCTTTATTAGACCGATGTCATGCGAATGTTTGCTGGGATAGAGAAGGGGAAAAAATGTTTCTATGTCTCCTTTCCCCTGACAATTAAACTACCTATAATCGCACACCAACTTTATTTACACTGAACAGTAATATTATAAGTGCTAAACTTTCATAGATTAAAAAAGACAGATGAGACATGACATATGTCATACTGACAGCGACTGAGACACATTTATACGAAATATACGTAACCTGACAAAGACTGATATAGAACATTGGTCCCTTTCTCCGTATTCGATTTGTTTTGTTTGGGTCCAGAAACCGGACCCAAATAAAAGTGACGTATCCTATAGTATTGTGGCGCTCCAAGCGGATTTTGGGTGCACTAAGGCCAAAAGAGATGATATTATTGGTTTATAACAGCTATGACGTCATATGACGTATGTATATAGCATTTTTTGTCCCTCTACCATTCCATGACTATTTCTATACCTTTCTCTTTCTACTGTGCCTTCTTACCCCCGTCGATTAAATGTAGGCATCGCAGACAAAAGACATTTATTTAAATTAATAAGTAATATTAGAAATGCTAAACTTTAAATGGCTTCAATGGACTGAGTTAGCAATAAAAACTACCTTAAACTAAAGCAAAATCGATGTTTTTATCACTATTTCAGTCTGATAAAGTAAGGGTATTAGAGAAAACAGACGAATTGAGAACCTTCTTATTGAAAATCGGTTAAGATATCTACAGAACGACCCAATAGATCTCGATATTTGACTCATAGTCTTCTATACTACTATTATAAACAGAGAAACTTTGTATTTTTGTTTGTATTGAAATAACTCAAGAACTACTAGACCGATTACAAAAATTCTTTCGCCATTGAAAAGCTGTATTATCCCGGAGTAACATAGGCTATATTATTTAATTCCACGCGGACGAAGTCGCGCACAACAGCTAGTGTATGTATGTATGTATATTCTAGGTTCCTAACAAAGATGAAGGTACGTCCGTGTCACGTGCCGTGCATCACAGTCTCCTGTATGAATGTAGCGTTGGACGAGCACGCGGAGCTCACAAAGCAGGCCAGGACTGTCTCTATTGAAGAGTTGGGTATGTATACCATTGTTTACCATTACTGAACATTTACACTAGGTCGTTATATCACGACTGAACAAAACATTTTTACTTTTGCAATTATACTTTTGAAATATGTTAGGTTGTTAGCGAATTGTTGAACTTTTTCAATAATAAAAAGAAATAATTAATTGGCATTAACCTATTAGTAATTTGGTTTAAAATACGAGTATTTATAACCTTAGGGCTACAATAGCCGATGTCACGCTAAAAACGCCATTATGCCGGCGTAAACATTTTAATGTAAGATTAAAAATAAACTATAATACAATTTTATTAATAGTTTTCTAGCTTTTATACTGGCACTGAACATGATCAGTAACATTGTTACCACTGAACATCATTGGAATTACTGACTGAACATTTTTAAATCTTTTTTTTGCCTGACCATAACTAATATTACCACGACTGAACACAGTATTTCACTCTTTATGAAAACTGTACACGATCTCACAAAAACTGTACACTCTAGTATCGGTGTCACAATCCGCGTGCACGTGGCGCGACGTGGCCCGCATGTCGCGCGTGCTCGCGGACAAGCTGGCGCTCAACAACGCGCGCGCGGTCACTCCGCTGCACTGGCTGCGCCTGGTGCGGGCTCTCGCTGCCTCGCCCGCGCCACAGGTAATAGAGAGAGAGAGACTTAATTCCCCCCCTTTTTCAGCACTAGGTTTTTTCTTTTTATATTAATAAGTGGCAAACGAGCAAGCGGCCACCTTAATTCGCTGAAATAGCGAAGCGACCGCTGCCCATAGACATCTACATTTGCAGATGCGTTGCCTACCCATAATCTTCGGAGGAGGAGACACACAGCAAGAGGATAAAACCTCTCCCTAAGCGTCCCCTCCCCCGGAAAATCCACTTCCTCTTCCCATCATTTCCTTATAGGAAAAGGATAGGAAGGGAAAGCGGATTAAAAATTAGTCCTCCGGCACCACACTCTTCAGACGAAACACGGAATAGCTTCCATTTGACGCCTGTCTTCTGTGTGGTCGTGGTATCTCACCGGGCGAGCCGGACAATTCGTGCGAAGGTCTTAAAGCGGGCTCTACCACTGTTAAAGTTAGGTTAGGAAAGGAAAGATGTTGGGGCATCTTACACGACAGTGGTAGAGCCCGTTTTAACATCATCGCACGAATTGCCTCGTCCGCTGACATAGCACGACCACAGACAGGCGGCTACTGGAAGTTATTCCCGCTACAGACTATAGAGTGTGGTGCCGGAGGACTCGTTTTAATCCACTTTCCCTTCCTTTCCTTTTCTTATAAGGAATTGATGGGAAGAGGAAGTGGATTCTCCGGTAGAGGAGACGTATAGGAAGAGGGTATTAAGGGTAGGCAACGCATCTGCAATTGCAGATATCTATTGGCAGCGGTCGCTTCGCTATTTCAGCTAGTCCAGGTGGCCATCTCATTTGACATCATAATATAAAAAAAAACTAAACCTCAGTGATAATTTATATATTTTATTCTAGGAAAGTGAACTCGTAAATCTACTGGAGATAGCTATATGTGACTCGGGGTGCGCTAACGCAAGGATGAGCGAACTGGCTCTGGTCATCGTATATCATCAATTAGGTAAGATATATATAACATTTACATATATACACTTAATATTAACTAGAATAAATATGTATCTTCCAGACTATATATCAGGGATCCCCAAACTATTTTGGTCATGTGACCCCTTTTCCGAAATTAACTGTTACCTTAAACTAATGGCCAAATTACAAATCTAATTTGTCAAAGATGTAGAATAAGAATTCCCAAAGTGGTCGATACCGGTTTCGTAGTGGTCGACTTAAAAACTGATTTTGGGAGTCGACTAGGTCAATTGACCTTAGTACCTTAGTATTTTGTAGCAATGGGAAAAAGCAAGATCGACCCCTTTATTCATAATCCGTTTACTTGACAGCTGCTACAGAGTGTTAATTCATCCTGACTTAAGTCAATAGAAGACAGAGTGAGAATTAACAATGCTTTAAATTAGCAGACTAATGCATAAGGGGTCTATCTTTTGCTTTTTCCTATTGATACAAAATACCTTAGTACCTGTAAGGTCAATTGACCTCGTCGACTCCAAAATCAGTTTTTAAGTCGACTTCTAGGAAACCGGTATCGACCACTTTGGGATTTTTTGTTCTACAACTATACTAATATTATAAAGAGAGAAACTTTGTGTTTTTGTATGTATTGAAATAACTCAATAATTGGGCCGATTTCAATAATTCTTTCACTCATAAAGCTACATTATCTCCGAGTAACATAGGATATATTATTTAATTCCACGCGGACGAAGTCGTGAGCTACAGCTAGAAATATAATAATGAAAACTAAATAGAAATCTGTTAAGCCGTTTCCGAGATTAGCGCACACACACACACAGACAAAATATAATAATAAAGTTGTATAGAACCAATTCTATGAGTGAAAGAATTTTTGAAATCGGTCCAGTTATTGAATTATTTCAATACATACAAAAATACAAAGTTTCTCTCTTTATAATATTAGTATAAATAGTAAGTTTCATTTTAAATTTTTGTTTTTTATATTAATAAATGTGTTTTTTATGTTTTTTTATAGAAAAACAACTAACGGAATGGGCTCGGCATAAAGACGTATCTGAAGAGTTATATTACTTGTATGAATTTGCTGCTCAACTACAGGCTTATTGCAATGTAAGTATATTACAAATATATATATTTGTCGTCAAAGATATATTATACTGTAGATGGAACACTCGAAGCCTAAAAATGAGGCATTTTCTTTGAACTCCGGAGGTCTCCCCCAGTGTTGTCCTTTACATTACATTTGCAGACATAAAAAGTCGACCGAATGTAACCTCTTTTCTCAAATTTTATTTTTATTTCATAGTATTTACTAAAGTTTAATATCATAATTAATCGGGACATTTTTAAAACGCTAATTAAAAATTTATAACAGCCATAAAACAAAAATAGTCTGTTATATTTTTTTTGGATTTTAATTATTTTAAATAAAATAATAATAATGAAAACGATAATTAATGTTTTAGTTTAATCTATTGTTTATCATTAAAATTAAAAAACGCACATTTTTCGTTCATGATACTGGCAAAGATTTGATTTTTTTAATAATTTCTTACGCGGCACGGATATTACTGTCAAATGACTATGGAGCGCTCCCTCTATGTATAATATCTCTTTGGAGAAGAGGTACAAATTTGTAATCTTCTTCTTTAATTTAAGGTTTTCGACCTTGTCGGTGGAGTTCCTTCCAACCCTCTCTTTCCAGTGCTAAGATCTTGATCCTCTGATACGACACGACGTCCACTTTCTTTTTTATTTGGTCTATAAAACTTCCCCTCGGTCTTCCTCTCTTTCTCTTTCCTTCTATTTTGCCTTCTATAATAGTAGTTATCAGGTCGTCGTGTCGTATCAGATGCCCCAACATCTTTCTTCTCCTATTCTCTATGGTGTTTAATATATTCCTCTCTTCTTTTACTCTGTAATTTTGTAATATTGCTTACTAATTTAAAATGTCCCTATGTATAGATGTGTGAAGCTTCACTAGTGCGCACACGCGACTTGTTCCGCACCGTGGTGTCGCGGTACGAGGCGCGCAGCGCCGCGCCGCAGAGACAGCGCCTCGTGTGGAGACTCTCGGAGCGCACGCTCAAGGTATAACACATAATACGACATTACACGACACTACACGACAAAACACGATACAATACTACATAATATAACACGATTCAGACATGATACGACACTACACGACACTGCGACAAGACGCTAAACGACACAACACATCATGAAACAATACGACACGACACGATGTGACACTGACACGATACGACACAACACGACGCGACATTCGTACGATACAAAACTATATAACGCGACACAACATAACCTTACTAACCCGGTGACAACGCGTACCTTCAATGTATATTATAATATACATGAACAACACCCAGGATGTAGGAGATGCAAGTAGGGGTCCTTAGACCCCTAAATTAGGAAATGTCCGGTCATTATAATTAATTTATTTTATTTTCTCATAAGGTACTTCGACCAACGGATCGTTTGACCTCATTGTTACCAACAATAGAGGAGCAACATCTCGCCGACACCGCGCCCAGCAGGAACAGGTCAATTGACACCTTATTTATTAGAATGTATAGATGTTTGAACAGATCACGTCACATGGATGTACGTCACATGGATGAACACATACACTACTTATTCAGTATTTTAAAGATATATATAAAGAGCTAATATATATACTTAAATTTGCTAGAAATATATTGGAATTTACTACTTTTAGCTTAATTGTAGTCGATTGGAATGCGTTATTTAAAAAATATAAATATCCCATGGGGTCAAAAGACCATAAAATTCACAAATATATTTTTCTAGATCGGGCAGCGAAAGTAGTGAAAGCGAGGAGACATCCGATTGGCCGAGGAGCCCCGTGCTACCTGTGTACTGCAGCAACTGACGAACACGCACCCCCTGAAACACCGACCCCCAAACACCTAGCAGGCGAGAGGAATGAAGACCCCCAACATTACAGTTAAAATTTTTAGTATGAATACGGACCCCAAAGCCTCGGTCATAGTAGTGAAGACCCCCAACACTTCATTATACAATTACAGTTGAAAAAATATAAGTATGAAGAGGGACCCCCAAAACAGAATATAGCAAGTTAGAATTATCAAGACCCCCAAAACTTCATTATCTAACTATAGTTGTTAAACGATCCCCAGACTACAAATTTCATAGTTGGAAAAAATGTATGAACAGGGACCCCCAAACTACTCTTGTACAGTAGACTAGTTTATAAAAATCCCAAAACCGAATTCTACTAGTTTGTCAGTTATTACTTAGAGACCCCCAAGACTTCAAGATCCAACAATAGTTGAAAAAAAATGTATCGACAACGACCCCCAAAACTACTGAAAAGTAACATCTAAAGACTCCAAATCTCCGTAGAATAACAAGATTGAGAATATATCGAATATTAAAGTTAACAACGACCCCCTAAAACCGACCCCATAAGTAACAACTCTATTTAGAACCCCCTAACGTTTAACGTACTACAAATACTGATTCATTTTGAACCTCCTTTTGGAAGTTATAAAAATATATATAAATGTATGAACAACGACCCCCAAAAGCGATATAAGACTTGGAAATAAAAATATAATAATAATAACATTTTTAGAATGTATAAAATTGAATAAAAACATTTTTTTTACAATATTCAAGGCAGCTAATGAAAATATATATTTAATATCAAATACAGTCGAACTTGGATCAGCGACAGTCCAAGGGACCGCGATATTTGTCTCACTTAGAGAGGTTACTAATCCCAGTTTCTCGCTTATGAAGGTAGCTCGACGGGATCATAGAGTGACTCGTTTATAGAGGTGTGACTATAAATAAATTCTGATCTCTCTAATTGAATAGGTTTGGAAATAAAATATCTCGTTTCGTATTCATTTTAACTGATTTATTTTTATTACTTCGTATCAAAAGCACTACTATCGAGTGATAAAATAGCTAAAATTAAATAAGCACACTCGATAAGCGAGAACTAGATAAGGTAGTAACTTCTATAAGCCAGAAAGTCTGATTAAAGAGTCGATCTGTGGAAAACTGATTACAGCGAAAATTGTTTAAAGAGGAATTCCATAAGCGAGAAACTAGAGCGTCGGTGGCTCAGGGGTTTTAGCTCTTGACTTGTAAACTGCAGGTCCCGAGTTCGAATCCCGGCATGTACCAATGTGTTTTTCGATTTTCATATGTACATATTTACCGACGCTCTTAGGTGAAGGAAAACATCGTGATCCAACCTGCACATACCGGCGAAGAAATTCAAAGATATGTATATTCACGCAAAATACGCGCTAGTCGTGGAGTTGCGGAAAATGGAGCCCATCATGGGTCAACCACTTTAACCTTTAACTTTAACTAGAAAAAAACATTTATAAGCGAGAAAAATATCCCTTGCGTTCTCTGTTATCGAGATCCGATTGTAGTATTATCCATTTATAGAAGTCGGTGTTGAGTTTTTTTCGATACGTGGTAAATATTTGGATCCCACTTTTGAATGAAAGTCAAAATTCCGTGATCCTTAAATCTGTTAACTTTTTATATGAAGCAACTGAAGTCCGCGACTTTAGTCTCTAAACCTATTCATTATACCGATGTTACGAAAACAACGGACTTACGCCGAAGAAAAATCTGCATTTTTATCGCGAACTCGGACTAATGAAGCCAGGGTAAGCTACTTTAATACAATATAGTACAAGTACGAGTCGACGACATTGTATTAATTCGCTTGGATACTAAAGTCGAAGATTTGAGTAAGTTTTTAATTTTCAGTCGAAATATTGTACAAAAAACATTTGTACGTATTTTCATAATAAATGATCCATTTTCGTGATTGGACAGTTTTAGTTAAAAATACTGTAAATGGTATAAACAGAGACATAGTATTTATATTGCATTTAATTTCAGAAAGATTTCTTTCTGTCTATGTTATGTCCTTGCAAAAGCCTACTGAAGTCGTCGAATTCAGTCTCTTAAGCCTCGTTCGCACCAGGTTAGTAGTTTAGTCGAATAGCAAGTAGCATTTATCCGAAGAAAGGATTTACTACTGTTTGGACTCGTTTAAGCCTAAACCTACGCACTAGGGTAGTAATTTAGTAACTAAATGTGTCCGAACAGCAACATTTTAGTAGAGTAGATTAGTAAATCCTTTGTTCGAATACTTGCTATTTGCTACTCGATTAAAATATTATCCTAGTGTGTACAAGGCTTAAGCGACTTAGCATATCAATTTCATATCGCGTACCACGGATTAGCATCATTGGGTAGCCCCAAAGTACTTTTCGATTGGCGATATCGCTGATGGAATCGACAAAAATGTATGAAACTGACATTGACATTCGAAAAGTCACGTGTGAGATATCGAACGTCATTGCCAGTTTCATACATTTTTGACGTTCGATATAAATTCGCTTCGTTTACGAACCTCTCAGATTGTGTTGCGTGTCACTTTGATACTGTAATTGCAGACTTGCGTCGCCATACGAAGGGTCTTAGAAACTTTTACAAGCATTTTTAATACTTATTTTAGATAAATTTATAGAAAAAAATCACAAATAATTATTTGAAGTCCAATCGCAATATTCATTAAAAAAAGGTAGGTAGTTTGAATTTTTTTTTCAACATTGGTGGGTATGAAGTTTGTTTTTTAAATAAATTGTATATAAAACGAGAGGAATCGGGGAGAAATAGTTTTGTAATGTAAACATTGATAGATTTGTCGAGATTGTCAAATAATGCCAACTTGAGGGTAGTTTTTAAAATATAATTGTGGGTAATTGAAAATAACTGCAAACGAAATTGTCAGCTATTTTGGTTAAAAAAATAAATGTTTAAATTTACAATAAAAGTTTACCCTACTTAAGTTTGCCCTATTTATGAAAAGCTCGATCGATCTTGAAATCTTTATTAAAACTTTATAGCTTTAACAGTTTTCAATTTTATGAAACGTAAAATTTAAAAAAAAATCCCCTCCAAATTAAAAAAATATAGTTTTTTCTCTGTGATTTTTTGTAAGTGGCGTTAAATATTCCATATAATAAGTATTTAAAATAAAATGGGGGTAAAAAAAAGCCACCGATTTTTTTTTAAAGTACATAACTTAGTATTTAATAAAATGTATAAAATATTTTTTTTTATTGACTAACTCTCTTATCAAGGGTTTGTAAAATTTGGGATAGAAAAAAAAACAAAAAAAAATTAAGAATTTAATTATTATTGTCACTTTATTTTGTAATTATTCTTAATATTTGATACTTATTATTAATTTAGGTGTAAATGCTAATAAATGACAAAAAAAAATAAATATAATATTGTAAAAAAATCCGTAAAAAAAATGTGATCTCAGGTATTTTTTTCAATAGAATAACACGAATCGAATCAATGAGAAAAAATGTAAAAAAAAATAAAATAATTGTCTTTGCATGTGTGTGTAAATTTTAATATAAATGTGTGTATGAAAATAAGCATTTTGGCGTTTACGCCACATTTGTATGGAAAAATATAAAGATTTGTGGTAAATATATGGTAGTTTTTTTTTGTTTTAGAAAAAAAATAAGATCTATGACGCGTGGAGGTTTGTGAAATGTCTATGGTAAGCATGTTTAGAGGTTTGTAAAGCCGAAAGATTGTCTATGGCTTAAGATGTTTGCCTCCAGTGGATGAAAAAAAACTGTCATTTGGTTTCGCAACTTGGCGCTATTTTTGAATGAAAATTGTATTTTTTAATGTATAAATATTGTTTCAATTATTTCCAAAGTTATTTATTGTGAGTGCACGCCACGTTGTTTTTATTTTTGTGAACTTTTGAACACCAATAATTGTGATTAAAAAGAAATTATCTCGAAACGAGAATAAAACAGTTGCGAATCTATTTGTTGTTTTATTTCCAAAAGAGATCTTAGTTTAACCCTTTATAAGGCAGAAGGCAAAGATATATTACACTATAGATGGAACATTCGAAGCCTAAAAGTGAGGCATTTTCTTTGACCTCCAGAGGTGTCCCATAGGGAACACTAAATAAACATTTATAACAACCGTAAAATAAAAATAGTCTTTGTTAAAAATTGTTTTAAATAAAATAATAATGAAAAAACATTTTAACGAATGTTTTACTTTATTTTAAAAATAAAAAAAAAAACATTTTCCCAAACTTGGGTTTTTTTTCATGATACTGGCAAGATTTTTCTTTTTTAATAATTGATTAAGCAGCACGGTTATTGCGATCAAGACAGCTAGTGGCGCCAAGAAATATGTCACACAAGCGTCATTTTCTTTATAATAATAAGGCACACCTTAGTTGCAGTGCAGCAAATTAGAACTCCTTTTATAACTCACGTAGAAGATAAGCTTTTTGTTGGTGGTAAATATATCGCCTTTGCCTTAAAAAAGGTTAATCCCCAAATCACCCTTTTCTTAAAACCTAGAAAAGACAGAGATTTTGCTTCGGTGTAAGGCCATTATTTGCGTAACATCGGTCTAATGACGCATTAGGGTAAAAAAAATGATGGGAAGGGGAAGGTGATTTGACAAAGGAGGAATAAGAAAGGGAATTATCCTTTCTGTACGTCTACGTTGATTAAGGAATACAACGTTTATTACAAATCGACACCCGAACCGAATAATCCAGTAATCGCAAAATTAAATTTTTACAGTAGAGCAAAAAAACGTTTTATCTTTCTATTTAAACAGTGAGTGAACAAACGAGTATGTATTTATAATATCTCCGTAAATACATATCCGTAGGACAATTCTGGCAAAAAAATCAAAGGTGTAATAGCACATTACCGGACTATTCGACGGGGACGTCGAAATGTCTATGGTTAGTGATCACTTCGCCATTTCGACGAATCCAGGTAGCTTTCTCCTTGCACCTTTTAATAATAATAAATCGCTTTAAGCAGCAAAGGATTTTTATAAAAATAAAACGATTTTTAATCACAAAATTTACTTTAATATACGCAAAAAACATTACAAAATAATTTGATATCAAGTTATATAGTATTTACTGTAAACATATTTCTTGTAAAAGTAGAACAAATGTAGGGAATACAGTCGAACCTCGATCGTAGCAATTCGATAGCGATAGCGAACATCAAAAATGTATCGAACTGACAATGACGTTCGATATCTCGCACGTGACTTAATGTCATTGTCAGTTTCATATATCTTTGTCGATTCCATCAGCGATATCGCCAATCGAAAAGTACTGTGGGAAGCCCCTGGATAAGCGAGTCCAAGGCCAATGGCTCTCTTAGAGATTTCTCGCTTATGGAGGTAGCTCGTCGGGACTATAAAATGACTCGCTTATACAGGTTTAACTATAGATATAAAAAAACTTGAGTAGTTCAAAAAAATACGTGCAAAGTGAAAATAAATTTTATTCCAATAAAGCCTTATTTCATGAGCGATGTTTTCTCTAATATGAGTACAAAAAACTCTAATAATAAACTTAAACTATCGAATAAATATAAGAAAAAAAGTCCATTAAATAGTATTTTTTTTAATAGAAAAACAAACTAAAATACATTAGCAAAGAAAAAATTATATTATAACTTAGAATATAAAGACAAAAATAAACAAAATTATTTCTAGTTTCAAACCAAAGAAAAAAATCGTTTAAGTCTTGTACGCACCAGGATAGTATTTTAGTCGAGTAGCAAGTATCCGAACAAAGGATTTACTAATCTATTCTACTAAAATGTTGCTGTTCGGACACATTTACTTACTAAATTACTATCCTAGTGCGTAGGTTTAAGCTCAAACGAGTCCGGACAGTAGTAAATCCTTTGTTTGGATAAATGCTACTTGCTACTCGACTAAAATGCTATCCTGGTGCGAACAAGGCTTTAGAGACTAAAATCTCGGATTTGAGTCGCCTGGGGGTCACCCAAAGTATCTTTCGATTGGCGATATCGCTGTTGGAATCGACAAAAATGTATGAAACATTGACGTTCGATAAATCATGTGCTTGTCACGTGTGAATCGAACGTCATTGTCAGTTCCATACATTTTAGACGTTCGCTATAGAACCGAAAAAATATATGAAACTGACAATGACGTTCGATAAGTCATGTGTGTCAAGTGTGAGATATCGTACGTCATTGTCAGTTCCATACATTTTAGACGTTCGCTATAGAATCGAAAAAATATATGAAACTGACAATGACGTTCGACAAGTCATGTGCTTGTCACGTGTGAATCGAACGTCATAGTCAGTTTCATACATTTTTGAAGTTCGCTATCGAGTCGCTTTGTGAATTAACTTTGGGTCACCCCCATAGAGACTGGAATTGCAGATTTCCGTAGCTTATAAATAGCTACGAAGTTTTATCATTTTTAGTTTTAAAAAAATCATATAAAGATGTTTGAATTAATTTGTCCGTTGTTTTTTCAATTTTTATATTCCTCTTTCTTTTTAAAACAATTTCTTTTTTCGGTTTTTCTAAATTTTCATTATTTTTTTCCGGTGAAAATTTTAATATATATTGCTTTAATTTTTTCGTCTTTTCAATTTTCTTTTTTCTCGAAGTATTTGTTATTTGTAACTTCAATTGTTGATATTTCCATCTTATCTTAACTTTTATATCTTTATTTTTTATCGACAGTTTTGTATGTTTTCTTATCTTTTTATTTTTCTTTTTATTTATAATTTTAGAACAATCCAATTCGATTTCTTTATTAATTTTTCTTTTCTTTCTTTTATTTATTTCTGTTATCGGTAATTTTCTTTTTATACCTTTTTTAATTTTATCTTTTTCGACAGTATTTTTTGTACATTTTTTATCGACTTCATTCAAGTAATGATTTTTAAAACTCTCTATATCAATGTTTTGTATGTCTGTTTGTATTTCTTCTTTATTTGGATTAAATTTAAAAGCGGAATTTTGAATATCTTTCATACAATTATTTTCAAAATTATTTAATTCATTTTCTTTGTTTTTAAAAACTTCAATTTTTAAGGTTTGATCATTTTTTGATATTTCCATTGACGAATTTTGTATATTAATTGGTTTTAATTTTTTTGGTGTTTTTAATATTTCTAAATTATTAACTTTAGTGTTTAAATCGATTATATTTATATGATTTTGTATATTATTAATTGGATTTTCAAAACCACGGAATACTTCTTCGTATGAATCATCTTTCTGTGAAGAAATAAAATATCTATACTAATGTTATAAAGAGAGAAACTTTGTATTTTTGTATGTATTGAAATAACTCAATAATTGGGCCGATTTCAAAAATTCTTTCTCTCATAGAAAGCTACATTATCCCCGAGTAACATAGGATATATTTTTTAATTCCACGCGGACGAAGTCGCGCACAACAGCTAGTTAATACAATAAATGTAAAACTTTCTATGGATTGATATTAACATCTCCAATTCAATGGACCTCAAAGAAATTAATGCAATAATAGTATGTAAAAACTAATAGAAAAATTGTTTTTTTTTTTTTAGCAACGAAATTGCTTGCAATTGAAATATTTATATATATTTTTTCACTTTTCTGTTTGTAAAAAAAATCCAAACACGATTTTTTTGCAAAAAAAATTTTAACGATGTTTTTGATAAAAAAAATGATAATGAATTTAAAAAAAATTACCTGAATTTCTTCTATTTGTGTGTCATTTTCCTTTGGAGAGTTATTTATACATTGATTTGATTTGATTTTCTCTTGCTTCATATCTTCTAACACATTTTCTAATAACTCACTAAAAAAAATTCAAAAATACACAAAAAAACTGTATAATTTAAAAAAAAAACATGTAAATGCATATTATAGTCCGCGTTTGGAGAAAAAACACAAAAAAAAACAAAAAAATGTTTTTTTCTAATTCTTTTTTTTGTATTTAAAAACTAGCGACCCGCCCCGGCTTCACTGGTGCAATACTGATACTAAATACACTACAGAAAAACTGTGAACGTTGTATATAACATAATAATAATTGCACGCGGACGAAGCCGAGGCAGGACGCTAGTTATATATAAACCTTCCTTATGAATCACTCTATCTATTAAAACCGCATCAAAATCTGTTGCGTAGTTTTAAAGATTCAAGCATATATAGGGACAAACATAAAAAGCTTTATCTATACTAATATTATAAAGAGAGAAACTTTGTATTTTTGTATGTATTGAAATAACACAATAATTGGTCCGATTTCAAAAATTCTTTCACTCATAGAAAGCTACATTATCCCCGAGTAACATACGATATATTATTTAATTCAACGCGGACGAAGTCGCGCACGACAGCTAGTTTTATATAATAGTGTAGATCTTACTTAATAATCTTCTTCTTAACAACCAAAGGTTTTGGTTTTTTAAACTTCTCCAACATTAAATCAATTATTTTCGTATCCAATTTTATTTTATCATTTCCATCGATTCTCTCATATATACATTTTTCTAATAACTTCAAAGGAGATATTAATATATTATCTATATTATTCAATATATCAGATTCGATTATTGAATTATTCAATCTTTTAATCGGTTTCAAATTTAACTCCATACGTGATATATCAATATTAGTACCTGGAAAATATATTAAGGGATAAAAAAAAAACAAAATTAAAAAAAATATATATTACGATTTTTTATTTTTTTTTAAAGTAATTTTTGACTTTATTCAATACAAACAAATATTTCTACCATATATTAATAAAAAAAATCTTCAAAAAACGTCGTATAATTTGTAAAAAAAAAAAATTAATTACCATCTTGTATTTCATGTTCTTTATTAGTATTTATACGTTTTGAATCAAACATATTGGAACTTGAAGGTCTGAAAATAAATAATTTTTAATACAATATTACTTGTACTGTAAAACTTTTTAATCAAATGAGTCAGTAATGTTAGTCAGTCAGTCGGGAATCTAAGTCAGTCAGTTGGAGAAGTTACTCAGTCAGTCGGGAATCTGAGTCTGTCAGTTGGAGACGTAAGTCAGTCGGGAATCAAAGTCAGGAAGTTGGAAAAATAAGTCAGTCAGTCGGGAATCTAAGTCAGTCAGTTGGAGATGTTAGTCAGTTAGTCGGGAATCTAAGTCAGTCAGTTGGAGAAGTTAGTAAGTCAGTCAGGAATCTGAGTCAGTCAGTTGGAGAAGTTAATCAGTCAGTCGGGAATCTAAGTCAGTCAGTTGGAGAAGTTAGTCAGTCAGTCGGGAACCTAAGTCAGTCAGTTGGAGAAGTAAGTCAGTCAGTCGGGAATCTAAGTCAGTAAGTTGGAGAAGTTAGTCAGTCAGCCAGGAATCTAAGTCAGTCAGTCGGAGAAGTTAGTCAGTCAGTTTAGTGTAGGTAGTTAGAAATAAGTAGTTCTTTAAGTAACTTTTTATAAAATAATTATTAAATGTAGGTAGAATATAATAATCAGTCTTTAACACCTCTCGTAAATAATAAAAACATAACATTGAGAATCTAAGTCAGTCAGTCAGAAATCAGTCAGTAAATCATAACGGCAAGTCAGTCGGCCTGTCAGTCAGTATTTACCTATTATATCCTATTTTAGTTCGTCTGAGCGACATGCGGCACGGCATCACCGGCCCGCGGCGGACAATTCCCCCCTCATTCTGCACACCCACTGACACTGGGAGAAAGATTAAAAAAAAAACAATATATATATATTGTATATATATGGATAAAGATTTTAATTCAATTTTTAATTTTGGTTTCCAAGGTAAAATCGTGTACAAAAAGAAATTATTAATTTTTCCTTCAAAAAATAATTTTCTAATCATTAAATAAAAAAAACACCATAACTTTTCATAATACTTTTTTAGTATAATTTTTTAATGAATAAAAAAAGTCGTTAAAATCGTATTTAACAGCAAAAATAATTCACATTATAACTAGTAATATTATAAACTAATAAATATATATTACCTGTTTCAATAGTGTCAGCTAAGGAGTCTATATCTTGTGGCGCGGCAGGAGAGCAGGTCACACACACATATCTCACATTCCTGACGTTACTGCTGTTGTTGCAATTACTGCCATTGTTGCAATCACTGCCATTCCAATTACTGCCATTGTTGCAACTACTGCTGTTAGTGCAATTACTGCTATTCCAGTTATTGCAGTTGTTACTACCATTGTTACAGTTGCAGTTACTGTCGTTGTTGCAGTTGCTATTGTTGCAATTACTGACGTTGTTGCAATTTTTATTATTATCAATTTGCATGCATTTCTCGTGTATACCACTACTCCCGCATAATATACATAACTTTATATCCCACGATCTGAAAATTATTATTATTATAAATATGACCTGCAAATTATTACATTTTATTATCCTACGTCTTCATTGGTCCGAGATTGGGATAAAAAAAATCTGAATAAGTCCGTTTTTATAACTATAGTATATCGAGGCAAATCAAACGGCGGTTTGCCAGGGACTGATTTTTTTAGTGAAAACAGAATGTAGGTTATTATAACCTACCCACATTAATAATAATACATTACAATAACGACCTCGGTTTAATGAACCCGTAAGGTAAGAAATAGAGAAAGTAGTGGTACAAAAAATTATAACAAACCTAATACATTAGGTTTATTTTACTGAATAAAAAACTAGGGAACATACAAAAATTACAACAGAGTATATTATAGATTTCAAACTACCCTACATATCAAAAAAAATCACAGACAAGATAAAAATAAAGGCGGGAGCGGCATTTTTAGATTTTTGCCCCATAGAAAAAAGATCCAGGACTATAAAAATTGTTTTAAGGTGAAAATAATCTTACCCATCATCATTATCAGTATGTTCTCTACCTAATGGACACTTGCAGGTAGTTGCACAACAACTAACTACCCGCTCGTACATCTCAGAGAACGCGCCATTCTCTAACTCCCAAGCCGCATCTCTATACGAAATTATAACTTTTATATACTATAACTGCTTTAAGTAAGCAAATTATACAATTGGATGTATGTATATTCCCTTTCCGTCTCCCCTGTCAAGTATTACCCTTCCCATTATTAACATATAAAAATAACGATTTCTCCCTTCCCTGACAATTATACTCAATTCCATTAATTCCTTGTAAAAAATATTCCAGTTATAATGTCATATTTCCCATTCTGATAATTTCCCTATTGCACATCACAATATTCCCCTTCCCGTATCACCCCCCTTATCAAGAATTTCGTTCTTATCATTTCCGTATAAACATAACGATACTCCTCTTCCCATTCCCTCTACCCAGTCAAATATACCTAATTCCATAATTCCCTTATAACCATAAGAATATTTCCCTTCCCGTGTCCCCTAACCTATCGCAACTTCCCAATAAACATAACGTTACTCCCTTTAATGTCCCCTACCCTGTCATACATTCCCTGCTCATAGCTTGCTTGTAGCACTTAACAATACTCCCCTTTCCATTAATTTCCTTATACACAACTATATTCCCCTTCCCGCGTCCCCCCCCCTCTTCCAATTTCCTTATAAACTTACCTGTCAGGTACATAATATCCTTGCGTCATAACCGCGTCTAGGAATATCTCTTTGTCATTACAAAGAGGGCATTTTAAATAATGCATTCCGGCACTCAAGGCCATACGCTGTGGAAAAAATATATATCTATACTAATATAAAAAGATTTGTATTTTTGTATGCATAGTCGAACTTGGATAAGCGAGAAGGGACCGCGATATCTGCCTCGCTTATAGAGGTTTCTCTCTAATACGAGTTCCTCGCTTATGGAGGTAACTCGTCGGGATCATATAATGATTCTTGCTTATAGAGGTTTCTCTCTAATCTAGGTTTGACTGTAAATATCTCATTATTGGTTTAATTGAGGGTAATTTAAAAAATAAGGTACAAATAAGCATCAAGTTTACATTTTAAAGAAAAAAATTACAATTATTATTTTTATTTACTTCCAATTCATATGCGAAAAGATTAGAGAGACCTCTGTAAGTGAGACAAATAACGCGTTTCCTTGGAATCTCGCTATCCAATTAAGATTCTGTTTATCCCTAGGACTTCATTAGACCGAGTTAACAATAAAAACGGAGATTTTACTTTAGAAAAAGGCCATTTTTACCGCGAACTCGGTCTAATGAAGCCTCAGGATAAGAAAAAACCCTAATAAAACCTAAATAAATATCTACCTGTAAACAATTTCTATGAAACCATGCATCTCTTGCACAGCAAGGCGGCCAGAATGTACTAACAGACGGACAAGCCTCTACTGGCTCATAGCAAATCACACATAATATATTTATATCTGAAAATTATTATTATCTATATTAAAAAATTAAAAAAAGCAGTCTAGATTCGCCGAAATAGCGAAGTTATTATCCTTAAATTAAACATTAGCAATCTCAGAATTCCTTAATCGATGGAGACACACAGAAATAGGATATTTTCGCTTCCTATGTCCCCTACTCTGGCAAACCCACTTCCGTTTCCTATATATTCCTAACCTTATGGCTACATTAGACATAGTTCGCGATAAAAATTTAGATTTTACTGCGGCTTAAGTCCGTTTTTACGCGAACTCTGTCTAATGAAGCCGGACACAAAGATGGGAAGAAGTGGACTAAACTTATTTAATTTGATATAAGGACATTGAAGAAACAAACTATATTCAGTGGCAATAGCTCAATTATTGACAGAAATGATGTACAGAAAAGGGACATTGTCTAACGGCCGGTTTCAATATGCAAACATAATCCGTTTTTATTAACCAGCAGTTGATTTATCTGTCAGACCTCTTTGTTTAAAGTATATAAAAGAAAAGGAAAATGATATGAAGTTGTTAACAGAAATTGATGTTTTTCTAACCCTGCGGCTTCATTAGATCGAGTTCGCGGAAAAAACGGAAAATTTGCTTCAACATATGCCCGTTCTCTGCGCGAGATCGGTCTAATGGAGCCGTGGGGTAATGATTTTAAATCAAACGTCAATCGTATTATAAAATGATCTGGCGTTTTGCGATTGTTGTTATTGGAACACGGATTGTCACTACTCTGGACATCGAGTAAAATCTTGGATTGCCACAATGTCAAACCGATGGTTCGATATTGAAACCGGCCGTATACCAGGAGTCCCCTCCCCTTCCCCACCATTTTGTTATTTTGTGTCTGAAGAAACTATAAATAGGAAGGAACCTTTTCTTTCCCCCATATGTTCCCTCCCCGTCTAGGCCCCTACCCTTCTGTACGTTGATATGATATTTCTTTTTTTTTCACTATACTTACCATTCAAATTATCACTTATTTCTATTTGATTCTGTACAGATGTCTCTTTTATGGCTTTAGATTTTCTCTGCGCTAGTGTCCTTTCTCTGACTTTGCTCATTATCTCCCCATTGATATTCTGTCTCGGCGCATGCAAACGACAAAAAGACCTGTCGAAAAGAAAAACTCTAGAATGATCTAATTATTATTTGTAATATTGATTACTGGAAACTGTTTTTTTTTTTTAATTTGTTAGCAAATGAGGAAACTGCCACCTGGATTCGCCAAAATAGCGAAGCGAAGCTCAGACATCTTTAATTGCAGTTGAGTTGCCTACTATTAATCGGAATAGACGCACAGATATATATTCTCTTTTTATATGTCCCCTCCCCTGTCAATCCAATTCCTTATAATAAAAGGACGTGACAGAATAGTGGGACTAAAATATTGGGGTCCCTTGAACACTCGCTTATCCAAGTTCGACTGTTCAATAATGTCTAGAACCCTCATCATCAGCTCAGTATATGTCCCTACTTTGAGTACGCGGAGCCTACCCTAAAGCCTTGTTCGCACCAGGAGAGTATTCTAGTCGAGTAGCAAGTAGCGAGTATCCGACAAAGGATTTACTAATCTACTCTACTAAAATGTCGCTGTTTGGACACGTTTAGTTAGTAAATTACGTGCCACTCGATTAATATACTATCCTGGTGGGAAAAGGCTTAAGTAACTAGCGCATAGCCAGCAGCGCCATGCAGGCCAATACAAATACCTTTGAATGTCTTCACAAATGTGCAGACATCACCATGTTTTCCTTCACCTAAGAGCGTCGGCTAAATATGTACATATTAAAATGGAAAAACACATTGGTATATGGAGATTCGAACTCGGGACCTGCAGATAAGTCAAGAGCTCATGACTCTAAGGCTTTAATAGACCGAGTTTGAACTACAATGGAGATTTTCCTTTGATGTAAGTCAGTTTTTATCGCGAACTTCGTCTAATGAAGCGGTAGGGTTAACCATACTTACTTATAATTCCCGTAAAATAAAGACACAGCATTCTTCTCTCTTCCGCAAGGTAGATGGAATTGTTTCCTACATTGAGTTACGGAGCAGCCGAGTGTCGCTCCCTCTCTACCGCAATACGAACATTTCTGGAATTATACTTGTATATAAATAACTAGCTGTTGTGAGCGCCTTCGTCCGCGTGGAATTAAATAATATATCCTATGTTACTCGGGATAATGTAACTTTATAACGGTGAAAGAATTTTTGAAATCGGCCCAGTTATTGAGTTATTTCAATACATACAAAAATACGAAGTTTCTCTCTTTATAAGTATATATATAGATTTTGATAAATAACTCCTATGAACATAAAGGTTAAAGGTTGACCCATGATGGGCTCCATTTTCCTTCACTCCACGACTAGCGCGTATTTTGCGTGAATACACATATCGTTGAATTTCTTCGTTGATATGTAAATAAATTAGTACTTACATGTTTCTTACTTCTTTCAATTTCAGCTACAATATCAGGATATAAGAACCCAAAAAGACCTTCATTGTCTTTACCTTTTTGTATCAAACAGCAAGATAGTAACTAAAACATCATAGTTTATATTATTTTACAATAATTATATAACACAGATGAATGTATTAGCCTATGGCTCGTTTGACAAAATTCGCGATAGAATCGGAGATTTTGCTTCGGCGAAAGACCATTTTTTTGCGAACTTAGTGTAATAAGACCGTAGGGATACAGACCCTAGTAGTTTATACAATCATATTGTTTTTGTTGTTAATAATAGAACGTAAAGGTAATAAAAATACTCACGACACAAAAATAATGACAATATATATCTCCGATAGAATATAACTTGCCGTATATAGTTTCATCGTCAACATTTCTATCACAAAATGAGCAAGAACCAATTTCATCAGTTGCTAATTTAGCTAAGAGCAAATGTTTCTTAGTCTTGCCTCCTTTTTTGCAAGACATGTTTATAGATGATAACTAACTAGTTTTGTAAATAAGCATATTAAATCTACTTCTTAAACAAATTCATTGAGAAAACTGTAAATTAATTGAAACAGTACAAAACATAAAATATTGTGTCAAAATACTAATGTAAACTATGGCGGGAAAACGGGAACGTAAACGTCACAGACATTTTATTTTCGTTCGGGAACATGAAAATTTTATATTAAATCTTTTTCATTTCCGTGACTATTTATTTTTTATAATAATTTAATAAAACACGCAATTTAAGGCATTAATGTCCTTTAATTTAATTTACATTATTGGCGATTCGATGACTCAATAGACAAAAATTATCGTTTTAAATAAGTCTTTCAACGCCAACCCTATGTATCAATGGAAAATCTTTTCCTTTGTTACAAAAGCAGTAAACGCGTGCTTTGGAATTAAAACTACGCTTAAAGTGTTTATTATCCTGTACATAAGTCGAATAATAGTTCATAACACAACATATTTCGCTGTATACACTTTGGTACTTGTTAATCTGAAACATAATTTTAACATCGCGAAAAGAGTTAATGTGTTGCCTATGCCGGAAAGTGCTTTTTCGTTTAAAATTATGATCAATTAACGTCAAGCAACACTAAATTTAAAACGTCAAAAAACTTGCAAAAAAACACCGCAAGTGCTATTATAGTTTTAATTTAGTTCTTATTGTTATTTACGTTTTATTATTGTTGAATTGTGCTCTTCAAGAGTGCTAGAACCATTTATTATATCTAGTCTTATACACATAGTATAGTAATATACTCTATAAAAGACTTGTGTGCCATTACCTATTTGATTGTCGATCCTTTGTTTTTACAAGAAAGTGTCGAAACTTTTTAAGGAAAATCTTCGATTTCAACATTCAACAATTGAATAAAACATTGCATACTTTATATTTGCGAACGTAGTGTCTCAAGGAGAATATTTTGTCAAATCCCGCCATTTTTACGATAACCATTGCCTTTTAACTACGTACCTTGTTAAACATGGATGGAATAACACATTTCAATGAAATTATTTCAATAAAAATGTCAAATAAATAATTAAAATACAATAAGATTCTAATTGGAAATATGTCGACCATACAAGACGATGTTTGGTCGAAAATTTCTCGTGAAACACTCAATCCTAAGGAAAAATGTCTTAATATCACTGAAGAGATATACAAAAGGATAAATATAACGTTTCAAATTAAAAAACTTGAAACTGGATCACAAAGTGATATCTCGGATTGTAGGTAAGTAAGACAATTATATTTTTTAATAATTTAAAAATAAACTAAACTTATCAAACCTGGATAAGCGAGACAAATACTGTGGTCCCTTAGACTCTCTTAGCCAGGTTCAACTAATATTAGTATAGATAAAGAGAAAAGCAAAGAGATATTATACATAGAGGGAGCACTCCATACTAATTTGACATTAAAAAGCGTGCCAAAAAGGAAATTATTAAAAAAAAAAACTTGCCAGTATCATGAAAAAATTTCCCAAGTTTGGGAAATTGTGTGTTTTTTTTTAATTTTTAAAATAAACAGTAGAATAAACTAAAACATTCATTAAAACGGTAATTATCCTTTTTTAATTATTATAATTTTATTTAAAACAATTTAAATCCAAACAATTTTTAACACAGGCTATTTTTGTTTTATGGTTGTTATAAATTTGTAATTAGCGTTTTAAAAATGTCTCTATTAATTATAATATTAAACTTTAGTAAATACTATGAAATACAATTTAAATTTGAGAAAAGAGGTTACACTCGGTCGACTTTTTATGTCGGCAAATGTAATTTAGAGGTTAACACTTAGGGAGATTGCCCTACATTGGACCTCCGGAGGTCAAAGAAAATGCCTCACTTTAAGGCATCAAGTGTTCCATCTATAGTATAATATATCTTTGGAGAAAAGATTTATATTTTTAGAATGAAGTAATGCAAAAACTACTCAAACAATTTCAAAAATTCTTTCACTATTAGAAATCTATATTAACATGCAACATAGGTTATATTTATTAATATTTTTTATACTTTACAAACAGATAAAATCATTTCCTTATAAGGAAATGATGGGATGGGGAAGTGGATTTTCCAGGGGAGGGGACGCATAGGTAGAGGAATTATCCTCTTGCTGTGTCTCTTCCATAGACTAAGTGTAGGCAACGCATATGTAATTGCAGATGTCTATGGACAGTCGCTTTGCTATTTCAGCGAACCCAGGTGGCCGCTTGCTCGTTTGCCATCTATACTAATATTATAAAGAGAGAAACTTTGTATTTTTGTTTGTATTGAAATAACTCCATAAATGGGCCGATTTCAAAAATTATTTCACTCATAGAAAGCTACATTGTCCCCGAGTAACATGGGATATATTATTAATTTCCAAGCATAAGAAGTCGCGCACAACAGCTAGTTTATAATATAAAAAAAGGAAAAATTGTTTATTTTCAGTGATCAAATAGACAGTAACGAATTAAGTAATGAAACTGATCTTTTCGCTTGCGATAAGAGTTCACTATCAAGTAGTACTGATCAAGAGCGAGCTATCAGTAAATGTGAGAAATATATTAATATAAATAATAACGAAGAAACGAAATTAAATAAACCGACACCGGTTTACAAGAGACCAAGAAAACGGTTAGTATACTTGTCTGCAACATCGTGGGGACAATATAGTCAAACTTTGTTAAGTCGGAAACCTCTGTAAACTAGTCATTTTCCGGTCCCGGCGAGCTACCTCTAGTGAGAAACTAGAAGCTAGATAAATAAAGCCTTGTTCGCAGCAGGATAGTATTTTAGTCAAGTAACAAATAGCATCTATCCGAACAAAGGATTTACTACTGTTCGGACTCGTTTAAGCCTAAACCTACGCACTAGGATAGTAATTTGGTAACTAATTGTGTGCGAACAGCAACATTTTAGTAGAATAGATTAGTAAATCCTTTGTTTGGATACTTGCTACTTGCTACTCGACAAAAATGCTATCCTGCTGCGTACATAGCTTTATTCAGGTTCGATTGTAAACTATTTGTTCTTCCAGACTATCAGCCGAATGTTCAAACGCGTCTAAATTTAAGCGTCGCTTAACATCTAAGTGGTCTCCAAATTAAACCAGATAGTAGTAGAGTAGTTTTAGCGTGGATTTAACATGTAAGACGCTTTTAATTTGAGTGCCGTTTGAAAATTCTTTAGTCCACTTTCTTTGGGAATGGGATAGGAAGAGGAAATGGATTGGCGGGGGAGGGGACATAGGAAGAGGTATTAACCTCTTACTGTGCGTCTCCTCCGTAGATTAAGGGTAGGCAACGCATTTGTAATTGCAGATGTCTATGAGCAGCGGTCGCTTCGCTATATCAACGAATCCTAGTGGCCACTTTGGCTTATAAAAAAAATGTCTTATCGAAAAACCTGATCTATAAAATTACTATTAGAAAAAGTATGGGTACCTTTCCTTTATAGATTTAGGAAGCGCGTCAAGAAGCACCAGTCAAATAAGACGGTGACTGACAGTGACTGCTCGAGTGACGAGGTCATACCTCTCAGTCGTGTTGACATTGACACTAGGACTAGTCAGAGCGAGTCACCCGATAGTGTGATGGGTGTGCCTAATATTGTTATTGTCGCTAAAGGTGAGTGCTTGAAGGACCATTTTTTATGTTGCTAAAGGTACGTCCGGCTCGAAGGACCAGATTTTTTATCTGAAAGTGGGTCCGGCTTGAAGGACCATTTTTTGTTGTAGCTAAAAGTAAGTCCTGCTTGAAGGACCAGTTTTTATGTTGCTGTTTAGGAAATCCTGATTTTTAACTGTTGCTAAAGTTGACTCTGGCTCGAAGGACCAGATTTTTTCACTATTGCTAAAGTTGAGTCCTGCTTAAAGGACCAAAGTTTTTGTTATACCATATAGCTTGTTTTTTTTCGTAGAATCAAAACAGAAAGCTAAATCGCAAAAGAATCAACAAAAATCAGACAAACCAACAAAATCTATAGAAAAAGATGTTTCTGAACCAAAAACCAGTGAAAAACAATGGGATTGTACTCTTTGCAGTTTATCATTCCGCGGAGAAAGAGGTCTGAGGTAAGCCACACTAATGATACGTCTTCATTGGACCGAGTTCGCGATAAAAACGGAAATTTTGCTACTTCTTAAATTCGTAAATAGTGAATTCTGAATTAATTTAAAATATAACAGCATTTCAAATGTTAAAGCTAAAAACAAAAAACTTCAAACCAATTTCCCTTTTGGAAAAAGTTTTAATTTTTTTTTTCTTATTTTCTTTAATTGTAAGTGACTTTGCTGTAACATATTACGCGTATGTCCCTAAAACCTACAAAAATCTAATTTAATGTCTTTTAATTGATTTTTTTTGGCATTAATTTTGTTTTTTTTTCCAGACGTCATATGACAATGTCTCATATATCTGACGAAGTAAACAAGAAATCGGATAAAGACATGAAGAAATAAGGTATGACATTTGTTGTAAAATAATCCTTATTAATAAGGATTAAAATACTTTATATTGAATTTTCAGATATTTTGTTGAATATTTTATCTTATTTATATGTATTTAAAAGTCTATTTTAAATTAATGTAATAATACAAAAAATCGTTTAAAAATGTTTTTTTTTTTGGACTTGAAACTTAATTGGCTTTTGTCTTTAAAAAAAAAATTCAAAATGGCGTCTAAAAATCAAGATGGCGCAGGCGTCACTTGATTGGCGCCAGGTTTTTTATTTTAATTATTTGAATATTTTGGTTTATTATTATTTAAAGTTTAAAGTTTTTGATGTAAAAATACATCATAAAAATGGTTTAAATTCGTTTGGAAAATATTTGTCTATGGTTAAGTGTTGTCATTTAATTACTATTGTCCATAGACAAGATGTTCGTTGTATGAGCAAAAAATCGATTAAAAATTATACAATTTGTGAATATATCTTAATTCAAGATATGTGTTTATGTTTATTGAATATTGAATATATACATATATATTATATAGTTAGTATATATGGATTTGAACATTGGGAAAGTATAGGAGAGATTTTGGAAATGGTCTTGCCGCTACAAAAAAATAGAAAATTTTACTATAAAATTAGTAAAATTACTATTATTCAATTTGGTTTTTATTAGTAAAGAAAAAGAACTAAAAATACTCCTTAATTTAATTAATTAGTCTGGTGTAGAGGCCAGAAGAATATAAACTAAACAAAAATCTATTTCATGATTTCTCTTTTTTGTTTATCTACCCACTAAAACATAGTTGAATCAAATTCTTAGTTTTTATTTTATAAAAAATTGGAAATTTGTAAGTAGCGGCAATGTGGCAGGGTTTTAAAAAAAATCTGTGATCAGTTGGCATTATGTGATGGTAGAATAGATTGGATGATCTTACCATAGATTGACTTTGCTCTATGTTTTATGAGCTTTTATTATCTGTATGTGATCCAATAAACAACTATGGCGTTCGGTTTCATATTATTTTTGATTTCTTACATATTTTATATAAAAATGGTCGCAACATTTTGGTATTACATTTTTTTTGCCATCAAAAACATAAAATTGTCATGGGGATATTAATGTTTTTTTTAGTTATGTAATATAGAAGCGAAGTTTTAATCTATGGTAAGACTGGGGAAAATTGAATCGGCCGTTTTTCAGTACAAAATTCTATTAAAAATAGTAATTTTAAAAACATTTTTTTAGGATAAAAATAAGATTTTTTATTAGAATTTCTTCTTAGCATAGATTTTGTGGAAAATTCATCTTTAAGGATTAAATCATTGCTCTCTATTGAATGGATAGTATACTTGAAAATTAACTTCGTTTTAACTTAAAAACATCGCTACCAACAGTCAGCGCCAAAATAGCGTAAAACAAAGACAAAATATAACTAAGCCTGTCCATTTATAGAGATTAGTGGAATAAACGTAGTTACAATAAGAAAAATAAAATTGTCTATGGTAAGGGTGTTGCAATATGAAAAATATAGCTTGCTATTAATTTAACGCTGCCGCGTTTCAAACTTGGTGCTAATTATTGATTTTTAAAATTGTTTGTAAATATTTACTATTTGGTTATTATAATAGTAATTTCTTGCCAAAATTCGTCTTTTGAAAGCTTCAAAAACCTCGCTTATATCACAATATGTACACTTTTAATAAGAAATATAAAACAAAATTACAAAATTACAATTTGATCAAAAAACCGGTTTATCGGTTAATTCCATCTGTACATCACTATCGAATGACAGCTGTCAAACGAAAATATCGTGAAGAGGTTAAAAATTGCTTTACATTTCCTTGTCTACGCCTCACTAGTTTTCCGTTAAAATAACCGTAGAAATCTACTAGGCACTTGTGTAGTATAATAAAGACGAGACCCTATGAGGGCGCTATCAGTTTTTCTTAGAAAATATGTAAAAATATGTGGTGGTTGGCGACATTCGAACTCGGGACCTGCAGTTTACAAGTCAGGTGCTAAACCCCTGAACCACCGACGCTCTTGTCTGCTTTATAATTTCAACTGAAGTCAGCAGACATAAAGGAAAGGGCGGCATTTTTAATTTTTTCCCCCTCACTTATATGGACATAGAAAGAGACATGCTAGTAAGCTATAATTTAGTCTCACTGTCCACCGGGTCGATAACTTGGCCTATACAAGTGTCAAGCGGTTTTCTATGGTAATAAACTTTTTTAGAATAAATAGTTAATAGTTTATTAGAATGTTTGTAGAATCTGCTCAATAAATAATATCCATTTTCATAAATACTGTAAAATATTCAAACTCGTGTGCTTGTTTTAGATAGTTAAATTTTAAATAAATATGTACTTGATTAAGACGAAATTAAATTTCAAAACAAACTATTATTGGCGACGATTTATTCATATTTTATAGATTGGACTAAAGTATTTAGTCAATAACAATGCTTTTAGTGCTCAGAAAAAAAGGTTACGCTGTAAAATAATATAATTAACAACCAATCTGGCTTTGTTGCTTATTGCACAGGAAAAGGTTATAGTTTTTTTAAATATTAGATACATACCACAATGGTAGTAGGATCGATTAATAATTGTGCAACACTAAAAAATCAATAACGCAAAGCATTTCAAGTGTGTGTAATTCGACTCATGATGGGCTGGAACTCCACGACTATCTGGTAGTTTGCGCGACGTAATATCTTTGAATTTCTTCACAAATGTGCGGACATCACGATGTTTGTCTTCACCGTAAGAGCGTCGGGTAAATATGTATGTAACAGTTGGAGAGTTTTGGGAAACTACCCACTGCCAGTGTGGTATATATCTAATTTTGCTCGCATAGTTATTAAGGGAAGTCGATAAATGTTTGTTTAAAACTGTATGATCTCTTTACGTGTCATCGGTATTGGTGCAATTGTGTTGCCATATTTTTTAAAAAGAATATCGTATATTTTATTAATAATATCGTTGTATAAGTCGAATTATTCGTTACATATTTGTTAGTTATAAATGCTTTTGAATGTAATAAATATAGGATTTTTTACGACATTGAATCTATGTTGTTAACACAATGCGTAACGGGCCTGCCACGGTACTTGAGCTAGGACAAAACTATGTCCCTCTTGCTTCTACGAAGTGTTTGCAAAAACTCTAAGAATATAAAAAAAATTATACGTTATGTTTCCACAAAGTTAGAGCGATTTAATCTATCCTAGAGTTCTATAAAGACCTAGTGCACTGGCGTAAATATCATTGGGGTCGCATTTTGTCCCGCGTCACCAAATTAACCAGATTTTACTTGCCGCAGTAAACTTTTTAAAAAGTAAAAAAATATTGTGTCTAAAACACCTATTATTCTCGGGTGTCTCAAGACCTAATTTCCTTTTCCCATGTTTTTGTAGGAAAAAATGCGATCGGAATTAGTCCAAAGAAATCGTTCGCTTATCTACTATGACGAAATCTAGTGTATTGCTTCATTATACTAAAAATACCCGTTTGGAATGTTAAGGACTCAAAATGCAGGGCAAATTTTGTGTTTGTATGATGTTTTAATTTAGATTCAATGTCGTAATCCATATTTAATTAGCATGGATATTGCCAGATATGTGTTTTAGTTATTTCAAACAGTTCCTTGGGATTTGTGTTTTTTTTGTTAAGATTATAGATTTTCCTTGTTACTATTGATTAGAAATTACTTAAGAATATTATTTTCTTTGAAAAACTAAACCATTTAAGAAAACTCTGTAATTATTTAAATAGATTTACGTTTTATCGGTTTTTCAGTACATCCCTAAATATTTTATATGGCAACTGTCAATGTCCATGGTCACACTAAAATGTCAGTTTAGCCCTATGACTTCATTAGTTCGATTTCGCGGCAAAAACGGAGATTTTGCTTTGGCGTAAGGCCGTTTTTTGCATGACATTGGTCTAATGAAGATAGTTTAGAAATAAATAACGAAAGGCTTAAAAGGACATTTTCCATGACCGATATTAAAAAAAATAATTAGAAATGACAGATTATTTTGGCGCGAAAGCTGTTTTTGCTTTAAGGAGTTTGAAATTATTAATATTGCCATTTTTGGGCACTAGTCGAAGAAAATATTGTTTTTTGTTATGGAATTGAAGTGTTTTCTTTTGAGTTAAAAATGAAGAGGTTTATTGGACTTTGAAATACATACCAGTGGTTAAAAACGTTTATTTTTTATTTCTGTTACGTTGCGTAACACGGTCGGTACTCAACTTTGCAATTTATTTTTTGTTTTGAACATTTTTTTTAGGTAATTGTCAGTAATGTTGTCCAGTAAACTTCTTTATATAGTTTTCATATATTTCTAGTCTATACTATGTTTCTATAAGATTTTTTAGAATTATCGAATGTGGTGGTTTAAATAAAAAATATCTTGTCAAATTCTTTGTTTTATTTGAGTACTAGCTGTTGTGCGCGACTTCGTCCGCGTGGAATTAAGTAACATAGCCTATGTTACTCGGGGATAATGTAGCTTTCTATGAGTGAAAGAATTTTTGAAATCGGCCCAGTCGTTCTTGAGTTATTTCAATACAAACAAGAATACAAAGTTTCTTTATAATATCAAGTATAGATTAAAATAAAACCAATGAAAAAGGATATCTGGGTTACTTAAAGTATCTTTTGACTGGCGATGGCTGATGGAATCAACAAAAATGTATGAAACAATGACATTCAATAAGAAATGAGGCGTATAAAATCAAATATAGCTAAATCCACTTTTAAAACAATTTCACAAACTAAAATAACAGCATTATATATTTTTTAGGCTAGCGGGATGTAGCTGTCTTTGTTACTTACTTCATTTTTTGAAGCGATTTTTAAGAGGGATCTAGCTGTTTTTGATGGCACAGGATTGAGGACATTGTTAGCATTTTGTTTGAAAAATAAAATGGCGTACCCAGTTGAGAAATTTCCAAAAGTGGATTTATCTATGTTTGATTTTAAGCGCCTCAAATGTGCTTGTCACATATGATATCGAACGTCAGTCAGTTCCATACATTTTTGATGTTCACTATCGAATTTGTAGCGATTTACTTTAGATAACCCCCCAAGGTATTGCTCGCTTCGCTAATTCGACGAATCCATGTGTAATCCATGTCCTTTTTTTGTTTATAGGAATTAAATAATGAAACAAAAAAAATGTTTAAGATTTTTATTAAAAATATAATTTTATTTAACTGATATTTAATTAAACAAAAATTTACATTCATAGTTAAAAATATATATTAAAATAAACACATACAATGCCATTGATTTGATTAAAATCGGCATATTGTTGCCATCCACGCGAATCCATTTACCGCAGATTAAAAAACATAGTAAGTAGTGTATGTTTTCTTCCAGACTATATTTTACATCTGTGACAAATATTATTTTGGATAATTACAAATAAACATCGAAACTTTTAAATTAAAAAAATTAGTAACATTATCGTCCTTTAATACCGTACGGCTTCTTTAGACTAACTTCGCCATAAAAACGAACTTTCTCCGAAGAAAAACCCTCAGTTTTTATCACACTCTTACTATAAAGCCGTAGGCAAAGAGATATTATACACAGAGGGAGCACTCCATACTAATTTGACGTTAAAAAGCGTGTCAAAAAAGAAATTATAAAAAAAAATAAAACTTGCCAGTATCATGAAAAAATTTCCCAAGTTTGGGAAACTGTGTGTTTTTTTTATTTTTAAAATAAGCAGTAGAATAAACTAAAACATTCATCAAAACGGTAATTATCGTTTTTAATTATTATTATTTTGTTTAAAACAAATTAAATCCAAACAATTTTTAACAAAGACTATTTTTGTTTTATGGTTGTTATAAATGTTTAATTAGCGTTTTAAAAATGTCTCTATTAATTATAATATTAAACTTTAGTAAATACTATGAAATACAATTTAAATTTGAGAAAAGAGGTTACACTCGGTCGACTTTTTATGTCGGCAAATGTAATTTAGAGGTTAACACTTAGGGAGATTTCCCTACATTTGACCTCCGGAGGTCAAAGAAATGCCTCACTTTTAGGCATCGAGTGTTCCATCTACAGTATAATATATCTTTGGCCGTAGGGTTAAAAAACAAAGCTTTTATGTCCAACCTGGATAAGCGAGAGTCCAAGGGACCGCGATATTTGTCTCGCTTATAAAGGTTTCTCTATAATCTGCTTAAGCCTAAGGCCTTGTTCGCACCAGGATAGTATTTTAGTCAAGTAGCAAGTAGCATTTATTTGAACAAAGGATTTACTACTGTTCGGACTCGTTTAAGTCTAAACCTACGCACTAGGGTAGTAATTTAGTAACTAAACTTATCCGAACAGCAACATTTTAGTAGAATATATTAGAAAATCCTTTGTTCGGATAAATGTTAATTGCTACTTGACTAAAATACTATCCTAGTGTGTATGAGGCATTAAACGCACTAGGATAGTATTTTAGTCGAGTAGCAAGTAGCAAGTATCCGAACAAAGGATTTACTAATCTATTCTACTTAATTGTTGCTGTTCGGACACATTTAGTTACTAAATTTAGACTTAAACGAGTCCAAACAGTAGTAAATCTTTTGTTCGGATAAATGCTACTTTCTACCCGACTAAAATACTATCCTGGTGCGAACAAGGCTTTATAGAGGTTTCCCTCTAATCCGAGTTTCTCGCTAATGGAAGTAGCTCGTCGGAAATAGAGAATGAATCTCACTTATAGAGGTTTCTCTCTAATGCGAGTTTCTCTGCTAATAGCTCTGCGGGCTAGAGAACGACCCGCTTATCAAGGTTTAATCATTCACTCTCAGTATAGTTTTCCAATCTATTAGACTTAGCCGTATGTAGAACATGCAATAACTCCGATGTAGGTCTCAAAGCACCTTTACTAACTAACATTTTTAACGTCTTTGCTATATCTTGACTCGATAAATGTGCTTTTATATTAATCAATCTATCATCTATATTATTAAAAAACTTTTTAGTCGTAGATATATGTAAATCAGTTAACAACGGTGGATCGGGACCCAATATAGTGTTAATATATTGTTCGTCGTACGCTTTGTTTGTATAATCGATGCCGGTTTTAGTGATCACTGGTACGGGGTCGTATTTAGGTATTTCAGACATATGAGCGATGTTCTCATCCCATCCTCCGTGGATACGTAGTAATGATGGTATGTGACGACCGTTTAAATTCGCATCTGAAAATGTTTTATATCCTAAACCTGTAAAGGACATTTTTATTTATATATTAATTATTAAAATCTATAGAAAACTACAAGAAATAAGTCAAACCTGGATTAGTAAGAATTGTATATATAAACAAACTAGCAGTTGTGCGCGACTTCGTTCGACTGGAATTAAAAAATATAGCCTATGTTACTCAGGAATAATATAGCTTTCTAATGGTGAAAGAATTTTTGAAATTGGTCCAGTTGTGGAATTATTTCAATACAAAAATTCAAAAATATAAAGTTTATCTCTTTATAATATTAGTATAGATTATTAGATCCTGACGAGTCTCTATAAAGCCTTGATCACACCGGGATAGTATTTTAGTCGAGTAACAAATAATTTAGTAACTTACCGTGTCCGAATAAATGGTTGAATAATCAACTCTACTAAAATTACGTGCTACTCGACTAAAATACTATGATAGTGTGAACAAGGCTTAAGCCTTGTACACACCAGGATAGTATTTTAGTCGAGTAGCAAGTATCCGAATAAAGGATTTACTAATCTATTCTACTAAAATGTTGATGTTCGATCACGTTTAGTTACTATATTGCTACCCTAGTGCGTAGGTTTAGGCTTAAACGAGTCCGAACAGTAGTAAATCCTTCGTTCGGATAAATGCTACTTGCTAGTCCACTAAAATACTATCCTGGTGCGAACAAGGCTTAAGAGTAACTCGGATTAGAGAAACCTCGATAAGTGAGAAAATATTGCGGTTACTTGAACTGTCGCTAATCCAGGTTCAACTAAGATAAACTTGACAGTTATAGAGTTAAGATTAATAAAATTTGAAACTAAAATTCGATAAAGTCTATGATTTTTTGTCAAATTATACTGTATCAAAGTACTGGATAAGCAACACTCCAAGGGACCACGATATTTGTAACGCTTACAGAGATTTCTCTCTAATCACGAGTTTCTCGCTTATGGAGGTAGCTTGCAGGAACATAGAATGACTATTACTTATCCAGGTTTGACTTCATCAAAAATATAAAGGTAAAAGCAAAGAGATATTATACATAGAGGGAGCGCTCCATAGTAGTTTGGACGTTAAAATGTGTGCCGCGAAAAGAAATTATAAAAAAAAAAATCTTGTCAGTATCATGAAAAAAAAATCATAGTTTGGGAAAATGTGTGTTTTTTTTTATTTGTAAAGTAAACAATAGAATAAACTAAAACATTCATTAAACGTTAATTATCATTTTTCATTATTATTATTTTATTTAAAACAATTTAAATCCAAACAATTTTTAACAAACACTATTTTTGTTTTATGGTTGTTATAAATTTTTAATTAGCGTTTTAAAAATGTCTCGATTCATTATAATATTAAACTTCAGTGAATAATATGAAATAAAATTGAAATATGAGAAAAAAGGTAACATTCGGTCGACTTTTTATGTCTGCAAATGTAATGTAAAGGAGAACACTGGGGGAGACCTCCGGAGGTCAAAGAAAATGCCTCACTTTTAGGCTTCGAGTGTTCCATCTGTAGTATAATATATCTTTGGGTAAAAGCACTTTGATGTTACTATAATACTGGAATTTCTATAAGAAAATCGTCATAAAAAACATAATCAACCAAACTTCATTATTTATATTAAAAATCATTCTTAAACCTAATTTACTTACCCAATACACAAGCCTGCAGTATACCAGCCTTCAGCGAGCTGACCAGAGCTACGGGCAAGCCGAGCGGCACGGCCAAGTATAACGGAGCACTACATCTAACTTCAGACTTGAGTTGTACACTTATAAAAATTAAATCACCTATTTGTATAGTTTGTACCTTGAAAAGAAATAAAATACAATTTTTTAAGCATTTTCAACGAGCGCTAAAAATGTGTTCAGATAGTCGCAACGCTTTTTTATCGCTAGACGATCTAAACAAGGGTGATTTTACGATGTTCGTATGTGCGAGGTACGCCAATAGCGTTGTAAAAGCGTCCGTAACTGTATGAACGCAGGCTAACCCCCCCAACATAAATATTACTATTGTTATGAAGCATTTATTACGTGTCTACAAAAATGCGAGACTAAGTGGGTTGAGATACCTAGACCCTCCTATCATCAAGAATAAGCCCGTACACCCCCATCAGATAGCAGAGCCATATACAGCCCATAGACCGCAGAGAGTCGGTGGCTCAGGGGTTAAACTCTTGACTTGTAATGCAGGTCCCAAGTTCGAATCCTGTCATGTACCAATGTGTTTCTCATATGTACATATTTACCCGACGCTCTTACAGGGAAGGAAAACATCGTGATGTCTGCACATTTGTGAAGAAAAGATATGTGTATTCACGTAAAATACGCACACATATCTTTTCTTCACAAATGTGCAGACATCACGATGTTTTCCTTCCCTGTAAGAGCGTCGGGTAAATATGTACATATGAGAAACACATTGGTACATGACAGGATTCAGTCTCGGGACCTGCAGTTTACAAGACAAGAGCTAAACCCCTGAGCCACCGACGCTCTAGAAAAGTAACTCTAACTCAACGACTGGCGTTTTGCGTGAATACACATATCTTTGAATTTCTACACCGATATTCTTAAGTTACAAACTACTATAACATACCTCCGGGCTCTTATTCCTTCCGACTCTTGCGATAGTCAATGCTTCAACTAACCTCTCCGGCAGTTCATCTGGCTCCCATGATTCTCCAGCCTCTTGTAAATTTATTACATGCCAAATACGACTCTGTATTGCTACCACTAGAAATATATAGATAATTTAGTAATCTATACTAATACAAAGCATAAATATTTGGATTTTTGTATGTCTATCTATTCCTTAAAGGCCGGCAATACATTTGCAGTTCCTCAAATGTTGCTTATGTCCGTGGGAGTCGTTGACCACCTCGGTGTTCCCGCCACTCGTTAGCCCCCTTCTCTCACCCTACCGTTTCATTAGACCGATATCACGCAAAAAAAGCCGGAGTAAAGTCTTCGTTTCTTCCGCGAAATCGGTGTAATGTAGCCAAAATAGCTAAAATTATGAAAAAAAAAAAAAGGAGTTTACTCACTTTGCAGTCTCAATTTCGTGATAATCTCCTCCACAGCGACTGCTGTTAGATTTTTCGCGACTTTCCTACACACGATTCTCGCTATACTGGCTGAAGTCATCGTCATTCTAGCACTACGTATCGCTTTAGCCATGTCCCGCCAGCGTACACCGAACTCCGGTAATAATGTCGTACAACATAATTCACGAGGCATTCTACTTAATAACTTCTCTAGTTCGTCTAGTTCTGGAAGAAAAGTATCAGAAATACGTTCTGTAATCATTTATCGGGGCTTAAGAATATTGCAGACGCTTAAAAACACTAATAAACATATTTGTTTCTTAAATTTTTAGTAGTCCAAGTTAAAAACAAAACTTAAGGATGTTATCGTTTTCAACAACACTCTTAACTTTGATTCACGTGTTGATATAAATGATACTTACGCATTTTGGTAGCGTTACTCATTTCTTGTTTTATATTAATTCTTATTATTTAAACTGAAATTAATATAATTTTCAACAAATAAGTCTCACGAAACAGAAACATTAAAACCGTTATGTTTTGGTTTTTCAAATTCAAACGTGATGTCATTCTGACATGTACACAGATAAGATCAAGAAAGAGTATGTAACTTGTAAAAATTCAAAATACAGGATAAAAAATATTCTGTAAAAAAAATAGAAACAAAAAGTATCGTCTTTGTATGCAAAGTACCCTTATTAAAAAGGAATTAATGGCAAGTGTTTTTGGTGGAAGAGGCGACGCAAAAGAAGGGGAATTGGGGGGAAAAATTCATCAAATTGGGGGATCAAAATTCCTTTTTCTCCTCCGTGCATTAAAGGTGGAGAATGCATCTGCAAATGAACTTTCACGTTATTTCGGCGTATCATGCCGGTTACTTGCTCTTTACATTAAAAGAAGTATTAAAACAACTTCAAATATCGTCACAGTTATAGATTTTGGAAAGTTGTTACTCTGTCTTGTCCTTTGTAAAGAAAAATACAGTTAAATATGGATAAGCGAGACGAATATCGTGGTATTCTCGCTTATTCAGGTTTGAGTCTATTTATAAAAAATATTAGACAAATAAAAAGTCCAAAAAATATACAAGTTTTTATTATTACAACTAACCATACAAACTAACAAAATAATGGTACATACAAAATTATATCAAATATAATGTGTTTAAAATGCCTTATACTGACTTATTTTTTAATAAAAATTGATAGATATTTTAAAGGCAGCTTTTCCGAATGACCATCGAAATGTTGTGTTTATTAAAAAAAAAATAGCGCCACAAAAGTCCCGAAAAGTTTCGAAAAATAACGATATTTTTTGGGATGAAAATAAAGTAAAAGTAAGCGTTCATTCTTTTTTATAAAAAATAACTTAATTTTTACATCGATAAGTATTAAACAAATTAATAATAATTAAAACTAAACTATATTTAACAAACAAATAATAAAAACACAAGCAATTTAATTGTAAAAAATTAAACCAAAATATATAAAGATACCAAAAGGGTCCATTCAGGCAGAACGGTTTTTTTTTAAATCATTACATATTTTTATCCCAAATAATAATGAACTACAGTTTTTAAAACAAGAAAGGAGTCCATATATAGATTATAATATCTATGGTCGATCGACTGCTCTATAGCAGTTAAAAGTATAATAAGATTCCAACTTTATGACGACCCGGAGACGCATGCGATATGATTGCCTATGTCCTAGGAGAAATAGTATAACTATCCAACATAGCCTGTTCAATCTAATTAAATATTTCGTCTTTAGATTAATGTATCATCATCAGTCTTTCTCTGCCCACTGCTGGGCAAAGACCTTCCCCAATGCCTTCCACAGATTACAGTCACACACGGCGGGAAGTCTTTGGTTGGAGGACGCTCCACACTTCTGGTCTGTTGATGTGGACTTTTTATGTCTGCAAATGTAATGTAAAGGACAACACTGGGGGAGACCTCCGTTGTCAAACAAAATGCCTCAATTTTAGGCTTCGAGTGTTCCATCTATAGTATAATATATCTTTGGATATATATTTCGAGCCGTCATAAAGTTTGAATACTTATATAATCTTTTCATATTAAAATTTTAATATAAGTATATTACAATCGTTCTCTCGTTCTTTAACTTCGTATTTATATTGAATTGGTAATATTGGTATATCATTATCATAATCTTTAGGTGGTTCTTCCTTCATACCTATTTCTGTTATTATCGGTTTAGATTTTGTTTTTATCAACGGTTTATTTTTCTTTAAAGGTGGTTGTCCGGGTTGCGATAATTGTTTGACAAACACTTTATATGATTCAGCGAAAGAGGTCGGAGATTGATTCGATAATTTATTTTTTATATGTTCTTTATTTAAATTAGTTTCTGAATTTGAAACTTCCGGAGTAATTTTTTCTTTATTTTGATTATTTTGGTTATCTTCATTTATTACATTCATAATTTCGTCATCAGCCAATGAATATGAATTAATAATTTTTATAGAATCTTTATTAATTTTCTCATCTTTCTGATATGTTCTAGTTTTAAATCTCTTCGTTATTGGTTCAATCGTTTTCACTATGACACTTTTTCGTTTATTCTCATCGGTTAAGAAACCTTGTATTTCATTATCTAAAATCATTTTTATCGATTGAAAATTACTTTCCGAATCGTTTTCTTCACTTAAAACTGTCGTCATATCTAATGCTTTGGTTACTAATATTTTTAATGTATCTATATTAATATTAGCAGCGTCTTGTACTATACATGCCATTAATTGAGTAAATTTTTCGTACATTACAGTGTCGTTTGCTTTTCTATCATCGCTTAGTGTGTACGCTTCTTGATTCTGTATTAGTTTTGTCAGTGTGTACTTTTTATATAGATCTGGCAACACATAATTATCGATAGTGTGCCCGTAATGATTCTTATAGAAATGGACTTGTATACCTTTTGATAATTCTTGTACAACTATGGAAGATGGACAAAGGTACAGTGAGATATCACCGCTAGGTTTGTCCGGTATGCAGGGACATCGTAACATTTTTTTAAAATTATAATTACCCAATTCGTAATATTCGACCCCGTTTTTAAAGACATCTTCTTTCCATGATTCAAATACTGTAAGGAAATATATTAAGAGTCAATATTGGATAAGCGAAAAATCTAAATGCATTATTATTACTAGAGTAATGTGTTAAAAAGTAATTTAAATATGTATTTAAAATTATAAAACCAGTGTTAAATTCCAAATTCCATACTTTTGCCATATTGTGACAAGTTTGAGAATATTTTCAGTACAATGGCCAATAGTCTATTACTCAGTAATAATATAGATTTTTAATTGAAACTTAAGTCAAGTACTTTTTGTAATTATGATTTGACTTCAGTAAATAGCGATAAAAACGGAAATTTTGCTTCGGCGTAAGTCGGATTTTATCGCGAACTTGGTATAATGAAGCTGAAGCATTACATAAATACAAAACTTTCCTCTTTATAGCCGCTACTAGCTGTTAGACTAAGAAAAAATCCAGGTTCGACTGTATTGAAATAACTCAATAACTGGACCGATTTCAATAATTCTTTCACTCATAGAATGTATGTAGCTTACATTATCCCCGAGTAACATAGGATATATTCAACTTCAACAAAGTCATGAACATCTCATAAATCCTTACATAATATAAAACAATAACGCTTTTTTATTTTAATCCCTATATATGCTTGAATTGATTTTGATGCGGTTTTAATAGATAGAGTGATTCATAAGGAAGGTTTTCATGTATAATACATTCACAATATAGTAGAGTAACACTGATCATTTAGAGGTTTTTAATATGATGTCGTAAATTAACACATTTTTAGCGCTTACATTGCAAACGCTGCAGTATTTAGTATCAGCATTATATCGATTCGCACCCGTGCGAAGCCGGGCGGGTCGCTATTGAATAAATAAAATACATACCTTCACTGACAGGGAAGAACATACTTTCAACCCCATCGCAATGCAAACCAGATACATGTAAGTCAAATAATCTTAAGCTTTGAAACTGTTCGTTACATCCCATACATATGTGCACCGAGGCGGCTGTAGTCGGTGTTTGTTCAAGTCTATATGTCGTACATTTATGTGAGTCTAGAGACTTCAGACGTTTATTACATCTAGCGCAGATAACTAGAGCATCAGGTTTTATTATGTTCGGTGAATTCGGTGATCTGAAAATTTTGTATAAAAAATATTTTATTTCCTACTAATAGTAGGGAATATGGGGACATCCTGTATAAGCATATAATGTATCTTGGATTCTCGCTTGTCTATGTTCTACTGTATTTTAATCTTTTGACACCAAATAATTTAACTAACATAACCTCAAAATTTTTTTGTTCTCAATTCAGTTATTTATGAATGATATTCATCTCCAACTCGGTATACGTCTTAGCTGAGGGGCTCAGAGCCTGCCATAAAGACAGGCGCCTACTACAAAAGAGTAATGAGCAGGAGTGAGCTGAGCGGCCTCAAATGTGCTTGCGTCTCCAACAAAGAGCTGAGTTAAGCGAGTCCAACATAACGCAGCTGTCTCATTTGACACAGCTCGTCTCTACAACATGTCTCTCTGTCAGTGGGGACACAAGTATGCAGTTTCGTATAAAAGTGGAAAATGGGGTCGCCCTCCCCGCTCAGGTCTTTACTCTTTTGCGGTGGACGCTCACCTTGAAGGTGACTTATATTGATTGAACAATGATATTAAGAAATTGAAATTACTCACACTTTTACACAATCACAGTCGACGCTATGATATTTCTGTATATGTCTGAATGCTAAAAAATAAACAGAGAAAGTCTCGAAGCATTTCGGACATTCGTATTCATGGCGAGTTTCAATAGGTATTTTACAATTTTTTCCCATTTTTACTGTCTGTTTGTTATCTGGTTTGGTCACGGGAAGTTTCTTAGTCGGCAAAGGTTTCGCTTTGTCAACTTTGAATTTCATATTCACCTTCTGTACTTGTGGTTGAGTTTTAGGTTTTGCAATCCCTTGTTTTGGTGCAGGTTTAGTTTTTAATTTATTTGCTACACTGTGTATGCACAATTGGTGTGTTTTTAATGATTCTGCACTCATTAATTTACGACCACAAATATCACATTTGAAAGGAGGTGTTCGTAGTTTTAACTTTGTGGATGAACGTGTACCCATTTTTTGGTTAACATTTAAAACTTTTTAAAACGTTTATTATATATTGTTTTGACTTCTATTTGTAAAATGTAAAACAAGAACGAGTGACGCCTGTCTTTTTTGAGAATTGAACTTTTTTTTAAATCGGTTGTGTGGAAGTAGGGATGAGTATTACGGAATACCGGTTTTAGAAATCGGTTTTATATATTTAACTAAGTCGATTTAACAGGTTAATTTTTGTTTATTTCATGTAATATTTTTTTAATAAAAACTAAATATAAAGTAATTAATTAATAGTAATGAATTCGTATGGCAGATTAGCACTCACTTACAAAAATTATAAAAGAACTTAGACCATTGATTGCATCGAAATGTACGCTTTTACTTTTCTTTCGTACTATTCATGTTTTACTTTTAATAAAAAAAGTTTTATGCTTTAGGATAAGTTTTCTTAACGATGAGTGAGGATAATGTTAACGATTCTTTAATCGATATTACAACCCTAATCGTTAACCACATTGTCCGAGTTGCCAAGTTGCAACTTGCCGGTGAACTGTTAAATTACTCAAAATCTTAGCCCAAAATATTTTGTTGCGTTAAGCATTTAATATTTATGCATCACATTAGTCTGATCTCTGAACATTTAAGATTTTTGCCTATTTCCATGTGAATTATTATTATTTTTAATATATTTTGTAGCATCTTCTTTCTTCCACAACACTTATCGAGTTTGAGGCCTAGAGTCCGAAGAACGACATTTAAAGGGTATTGCACTGTCTGAATTACAAATATAATTTCCTAGCATGCTACGTCATCTCACAATAAACTAATTTTAGACCGAGTAGTCCACGTTGTATAATAATAAGTGGTTTTAACCACATCTGGACCCCATTTTCTACCATACTAGCCTAGATTGGATTGGTTCGACCATTTTATTTAGGATTCGTCAATGTCTTTGAAATCAATTTTGCAAGTGTATTAAACCAAAATGGAAAATTTAAAATATTTAAATAAAACACTGATCCATCTCTAGACGTGTCGAGGAGGCCTCACAAAAAAACTAGGATGATTAGAAACATGGAAAGTGAAGAGATTCGATTTAGATTGTGACGGGCAAAGAGATATTATACATAGAGGTAGCACTCCATACTAATTTGACGTTAAAAAGCGTGCCAAGAAAGAAATTATTAAAAAAAAAAAGCTTGCCAGTATCATGAAAAAAATTTCCAAATTTGGAAAATTGTGTGATTTTTTTACATTTTTAAAATAAACAGTAGAATAAACTCAAACATTCATTAAAACGTTAATTATCGTTTTTCATTATTATTATTTTATTTAAAACAATTTAAATCCAAACAATTTTTAACAAAGACCATTTTTGTTTTATGGTTGTTATAAATTTTTAATTAGCGTTTTAAAAATGTTTCTATTAATTATTATATTAAACTTTAGTAAATACTATGAAATACAATTTAAATTTGAGAAAAGAGGTTACACTCGGTCGACTTTTTATGTCGGCAAATGTAATTTAGAGGTTAACACTTAGTTAGATTTCCCTACATTGGACCTCCGGAGGTCAAAGAAAATGGGAAAATATAAAACGACCACCAAAAAAATAAACGTAACACCAAATTGATTTACCCAAAACAAATATAATAAGAACAAAAAAATAAAACTGTACCAAACATATGATACTCTAAATTAAAATTCATCTACCTATTTAAAGCACGCTTCCTTCAGAAAAAATATTTTCACATCAAAATTGATAAATTAGCACCTAATTTCAAACATCTAATTTTTGTGCTTTTATACCCAAATATATTGCAAATCAACCTAAAAATGTATGCATATAACCAAATAAACTATATTGATACCAAATTAAATTATATTATATTTTATCCGTCCGTTACTGTAGGGCACGGACGCACTCGCTGCACCGCTCTTTGTTATTCACGAGCTGTGACGTTGCGCTTGATGGCTGACTGAAGTGCTTCTAAAGTAAAAAATATGCAGATCCCACTAATATACAAATTTTTCTGTTTACTTTACTAATTATGAAGATTGTTTTACATCGTTTAATTTAAATTCATGTCAATTAAAAACGCGTACCAACTGCATAGGTAAGGTTATGTTTAGAACATGTTGAATAAAATAAAAAACAAACAGGTAAGTTATAAAAAAAAACTATCAATCGAATTATAAACATTAAGAATTGTTCGTCTCAACGAACAAACATCAAGCACAAGGTGGACCCTCGCCTTGCCCGCCCCATCCAGCAGGACTGGCGTGTGTCAACAGTCATCCGAAAGCTGCCCCAGAATGATACCTAACGTACAAGAATTATAAACTGCAAACTAACCTTCATAAAAAATAATGATATAGGTCTTTTCGGGTCCTATATTCGTATACGCTTAATCCAAATATGTGTTACGCTAATGGTAATTAATTGAATACTCGTATTATTCATAATTTTTAACCATTATTGACATATGAAATCTTTGTTGTTTAGTAACTTTCATTGCAGATCAAATAAAATTTAAATAAATAAATAAATAAATAATCAGCAAAATAAGAGCTAAAAGTAATCAATTGGTCACATTTAACGGTGATTAAGTATTAATACTGCAACCTTGTTACCGATAAAAGTAATAAACTGCAACAAAAACCAAACTGTATGGGTTGGGCTAAGTTTAGGATATTTAAAATTAAATCACAGTCTAGGTTATGCGTGAAACGCCCCTTATGTCACTCCCACATACGTCAGCTAAAATAGATACTAAAAAAATAAAATAGGTGAACAATAATTTAAATTGGTTATGTTTCACTATTTTAGCACAAAAATATTAACATATTTGAGTTAAATTTTGCATTAAATTGAGGTTATAAATTAGGTGCAACTTTATTATTTTTGATGGCAAAATGATTTATTTGGTGATAGTTTTTCTATTTTGATTGAAAGACTACAAATATTTTGGTGGTAGTTTTTATATAAAATGTGGATCGAATTTAGGTGATGATTTACTTTTTTTTGCTGATAATAAATATTTATTTTGGAGATCAAATTTATTATTTTTGGTTATCGTTTAATTACAAGCCAAAGAAAATGCCTCACTTTTAGGTATCGAGTGTTCCATCTACAGTATAATATATCTTTGGTGACGGGTTTGCCGATTTGTACCCCTCCCGATTCTAACGACCGCGCCCCGCACTCGCCTGCTGAGTACGGTCATTCGGTCATCGCTCAATTTAGTTCAGCACTCTGCAATATCGTCAGACGAAATTTGTAATTTTTACTTAAGAACCGAATTAATTATTGTTTTGTTAAATATACTTTTATTCGTGAGTTGTTTATTATTATCCTAACAAAATTAATTGTCGTTTTGTAAATTTTACGAGAGCTTTTTAATTTGTTGTCGTTTATTACTTACAACAAAATGGTTAGAGGGAAATCCTATAATAGTAGAGAACGTGAAATTATTTTAAAAGTTCTTGCTTATTTTGAAAAAGAAAAACAACACGGATCACCTATAATACCCGTCGATCGTGCGCTAGATCGTGCTAGTGAAGCTACAGGTGTTAGTATTCGTGCTCTACGAAATTATAAAAATGATGACAAAAGTCTAAGTAGCTTTACATCAAGCACATCGGATATACATGATGATGATGATGATTGTGATGATGTGATTACAAGTGTGTATACTCATACTCTTCGACAAGCTATCAATGAAGAAGAAAAGATAAGAAGCATTACACCGAGCAGATCGGATATCATATCCGTTGATGACCGCAATGATGAGGCGGCTACGTGTGTATATACGCATAGCCTTCGACACGTTAATAATCAAGAAAATCTAGAAAGCATTATACCGAGCTTATCTGTTATAACACCCGTTGAACGTCCTCCAAAAAGCGCTGGTGAAGCCACAAATATGGAAATTCATACCATAAGATATATTAAAATTGTAGCCGAAACGTCAAAATGTCCAAACAAATCGGACACACAAGAAATAGAATTTAAAACGCCTAAGAAAAAGTTAAGAAGGTGATTGAAGTAGAAATAGATATTTTTTATTAAATCGATGATTACGAAAAAAATTTATTTATGTACCCTTTTTTGGTGACCGTACCGAATAAAAAACGCGTGACGTCATGAGGCAATGGGCAAAGCTTTTGCGCACGAGTTCTTTTAACATTGTTAGGATAGAACAAACGCGGTTAAGACTTCAATGGAAAATAGGAGGGATAGAAAATAAAAAATACAATTTTTTACCATTAACATCATTTTTTTGGGATCATCTTTATTTTAGTAAAGTTTATCTAAAGTAGTTTCCAACCTTTTGTTGGTAGAATTTACATTATTCTTGTTAGCAGGGACTACTATGTGTATGTAATAAAAATGAACTGTAATAATCCAATTGAAACTTTATTTAAAAATCATTAGGATAATAAAAAAACAGTATTATATAGATAAGCTTTTATAAATATGAAGAAGGCCTCACAGCCCGCTTCATCCTTATCCTTACATAGTAATAAACAATAACGCCTTTTTATGTTTGTCCCTATATATGCTTGAATATTTAAAACTACGCAACGGATTTTGATGCGGTTTTTTTTATAGATAGAGTGACTCATAAGGAAGGTTTATATATATAACTAGTGACCCGCCCCGGCTTTGCACGGGTTCAATTATTGTTAGTATGGCTGTTATATACCACGTTTAGTTTTCTGTAGAGTATTTAGTATCAGTTTTGCAACCGTGAGAAGCCGGGGCGGGTCGCTACTTTAGAATAAATAGTACTTAATAAAGCTTTTGCATTTGTAGAACAAATCTTGGCTTTTACAGTCCACTGGCTAAGAATCAAGTAAAATATAGTATTAATATAAAATTCTCAATTGCAATTAATACAATTTTTTATGATGTTTCTTCCATCGCTTTAGTTCCCCAAAGTTTTATTTCATCTTCGCAAGCACTCAATAAATAACTATCAGTCGGATGATGACTTACTGAAATAACTGGCTTATTTAAACTATGTATTAACTTCTTAACACATTTACTACTTATTAAATCATAATATAAAACCTCTCCGCTCGCTGATCCTGTAATTATTAAACTATCTTTTTCATTTATAGCATTTTCTAGAAGATAATCTTTACTCTCATGACCTGTGAAAGTATTTAATAATTCCCCTGAATCTTTATCGAATAATTTTATACTACTGTTTGCACAACTAAGGACGTAGCATTGTCCGTCATGTGTTATACTACCGAATGTTACTATTTCTCCGATATAATCTGATATCATTTTCCCGACACGTATATCATATAAGCGGACATGACAGTCAACGGAGCATGTTAAAATTTCATTATTCGTTACTTGTATTGAAGTTATCGTATCTTTAGCGTCTTTTAATACTTGTACAGGCTCCTGTCTTCTGCTAACAACATCCCAAAAGGCAACGGTATTATCTACGGAGCCAGATACAGCCATTGTTGACTCTTCATTGAATTTTACACATGTAACTAAACTGGCATGACCACGGTATCTACGTACGGGCTGGCCGGTAGCTACATCCCAGAGTATTACAGACTTATCGGTACTGCAAGAGACAATGTGACTACTATCGCAGGAGCCTGCGGCATCCAAAACCTCGTTAGCATGTCCTCCGTATGTTTTTAACAGTAATTGACGATGCGGATTCCATAGTTTTATTTTCTTATCTGCGCCACATGTTAGGCAGTATGTACCGTCGATATTAAACCGTACTGCGCGTATAGCTTGCTGTTTACATATAATTGTTACTAAATTGGATAATTCGAGTTCAGTCATCGTTTGACCTTATTTAACTTTAGTAAGAATTCATACTCTCTGTTATTTCAACAAGGGCCAGTGCATTACATAATAATGACTCGCGTCGATTTTATAACTAAAAATATAAAGCAGTTTGGATTTAAAATAGTATTAGTTGTACAATTTTGAACACAAAATATTTTTGTTTGGTTATTTGTCGGCTGTCAAATGAAAATCGGCAACGACAGATTATTAAATAACAAAAAAATACAGATTATTTTAATTGAAGTGTTGTGTGTTTCATTAATATTATATTGTTAAATGAACGAAAATAATTGTATCATTTTCAAGTTTATAAATCGTTTCTTGTATGTGAACAACATCAAGCTATTATTACGAAAGTGAGTTTCAACTCGATTTAATAAAATCGATAATTTACATCGCTTTAAAACGAACAACACTCTCCTCTATATTGTTTATTTATTATGTGTCATAAGTTTTTTGCAAAGCGTCATCGTATTTAGAGTTTTCGTATTTCAATTAAATATTATTTCAATTCCTTATTGCTAAAATAGTTAACTCCAAGGATATTTTTAATTTACGAAACACAAGTTTACATTAATTCTCTATTGTTACGCTGACGTCATATCGTAATCATTGTGTTGTGAAAATGATCATTGTCCAATATAAAGTATTGTGGAATAAATTCAAATGTACCAAACTTTATGAACCAGGTATTGCGCAGTGAAAAGCTTGAATATATTAAAAGTAAGTATTACTTGTCTTGCTTTTACTATTTACGTGTAAAATCAAATAAAAAAAGTAAACAATGAATATTTTACGTCAATCGCTAATTTGACTATAAATAAATACGAATGTAGCATTATTAATATTATAAAGAGAAAAGATTTGATATTGAGTTAATTATTAAGCCCTCTATGATCGGATTGTCGCAAAGGGTACACTTTTAAATATTCTGGATCTATTTACGTGTAAACCACGCAACGTAGGGAAAAATGTCACGGCAGTAAATCGTCTTATTTCCCTCCATTCTATTCGAATACAACATAAAAAGGTCTTATACTGAAGCGAAAATATCTTGAAAATTCAAGTCCAAAAAAGTGCACTCTTTGCTTCAGTCGGACCCCCTCATTCGTGCTAAATTCTGTCTACCTTATAACATTCCAAGCTTGATTGTTTATTCTATTTTGATATTTATTTTCTTAATCTATTGAATGTTTATTTTTAAAGAATCTTATCAATAAACAATATTATTGTCAATATTATTGTTTTGATATTATTTGTTATTGTTTTGTATGTGTAATACCTAGGCTTCATTAGATCGAGTTTGTGATTTGACTTTTTTATCGCGAAATTAGCCTGATGAAGCTAAAGCTAAAAGCTAAAAGTTTTTTAGCACTTCAGTCAAAGTAGACAACAACTAATGTTAAAGTAGTATTCAACATAAGTATCAACAAGTTTTTGATATCTAGTTAAACAAAAGAAAGTATCTCTCTCTGATATAAATGCAGAACTTTCTCCATTAAAAATGTACATCATGTAATTAAAATACCACTAATTATAAATTAAAATTCTTAGGTACTTGTTGATTAATACACCACTTTCCCTTCCTATCTCTTCCTTATAAGGAAATGATGGGAATGGGAAGTGGATATGGCGTGCAAGGGGACATAGGAAGAGGAATTATCCTCTTGCTGTGCGTCTCCTCCGTAGATTAAGGGTAGGCATAGATCTGCAATTGCAGATGTCTATGGGCATTGGTCGCTTTGCTATTTCAGCAAATGCAGATGGCTGCTAGCTCGTTGCCACTTTATAATAAGAAAAATAAATAGTACAGTCATGTTTGTAACAAATGAGAAAAGTATTTTCGGCCAGATCTAAATTACTGTTGCCTGTGACTGGCAGCACGGAATTAAAAATAACTAAGTAAATAACCTATTTGTTCTTCCAGACTGTTCTATATTTGGTTGAATATGCCCGTTTTGTTTAATTTAAGGTTTTTAACCTTGTTGGAGTCCTTTCCAATCTTTTCTGTCCTTTTTTTTTCGGGCGGTGTAATGGCGTAGGGAGTGTGGGACTCGCTGGCCACGGAAGGTGACCGGAATACCCACTAAAACCTGACAGCCCTCGATCGCCTTGACTGGGCCGCGGGTACACTCTCGCAATCCTCCGCGATACGACACGACGTCCACTTTATTTTTTATTTGATCTATATCTTGCCCTCGGTCTTCCTCTCTTTCTCTTTCCTTCTATTTTGTGGTTATCAGGTCGTCGTGTTGTGTCACATGCCCCAACATCTTTATCTTTATAATGTAGATATGTCCGTCCATACATAATAATTTTGTATTAAGAATATGAATCAACCTATATGACAATGTATTTCAGAAGTCGCTTAGAGACTAGAGTTACAGATTTAAGTAGTGTGTAAAGTATTTTCTGTAGTTGGTTGAATTTTTTTGTCCGGTTTTTTATTTAGCTTTTTTCTTACATGACTTTACAAAGTGTAACAATTATAATTTTTTTATTAGCTTTTTTTACAGTTACAACGGTAAAAATACGTCAATGAACTTTCATATTTGGTTTAATGTTTGTATACTAGTGATGTTCCCCGACTTCGCACGCTAAGTAACCATACATTATCTTTAAATTTAAACTATTACTAAGTTAGATATGTGAAACTGAGACCAATCATTAAATACATTCGCACCTGGATAAGCGACACACCAAGAGCGTCGGTGGTTTAGGGGTTTTAGCTCTTGACTTGTAAACTGCAGGTCCCGAGTTCGAATCCCGGCATGTACCGATGTGATTTTCGATTTTCATATGTGCATATTTACCGACGCTCCTAGGTGAAGGAAAACATCGTGATGCAACCTGCACATATCGGCGAAGAAATTCAAAGATATGTGTATTCACGCAAAATACGCGCTAGTCGTGGAGTTGCGGAAAATGGAGCCCATCATGGGTCAAAACCTTTTTTTTTTAAACGACACACCACTTTGTAGCAAGAATCTGCACAGCCAAAAAGCCCAAAACTGCCTCACATTTAATAGTTTTAGGTTAACAGGAAGTTTATTATATAAAATTATGCACGTATTTAGACAACTTTTAATGTATTTATAATCCCCCCTTGTTCCGAAAAAATATATTAAGTACTGCGATAAACGAGGACCGATAAGTCGTCGATCATACGATACTGGAGGACACTCGGAACTAAATAGAGCAGGGATCTCATTGGACCAACTGTATCATAAGAAGTACCAGGAACAAGGATGTTCTGTCTTTTGAAATATATTTTATGAATGTACCAAACGTTGAAAGTACAACAGTAATAACACTGATTCTCTTTTCGAAATAAATAATGTCTTAATTATTTCTAAATCCATCGCGGGCGAAGTCACGGGTAAAAAGCTAGTTAAGCGTTAGTAGGATATTGTATGTCAAGGCTTTAACATCAATTTAAATTCAATTTGCTTACGAATATGTCCTCTACGACCTTGACGTATAAAAACGGGTACAAAACGATCCTTTCAATTAAGATTTACCTAATGTATACTGATATTATAAAGAGGAATACAGTTTAACGTGGATAAGCGAGAAACCTTGATAAGCGAGACAAATATCTTGGTTTTTTCATTAATAGTATTTGATGCATTTCTATCATTTATTAATAGTAAATGGGGCAATTCTATCATTCATTAATAACAAATGTGACAATTCGATCATTGATTAATAACAAATGTGGCAACTCGAGCATTAATTAAAAACAAACGTCCACTCGAGCATTAATTAATAATAAATGGGGCAAATCGTTATTTTATTAATAGTATTTGGTGCACCATTATTTATTAATGGTATATGTGGCAATTAGATTATTTATTAATAATAAATGGGGCAATTAGATAATTCATTAATAATAAATGTGGCGATTCGATCATTCAAGTACAGTAAATGGGGCAATTCGATCTTTTATTGAGGTATTTAGATATTTTATTTAATAGTTTTTCTTTTACAGGTAAAGATGGCTGCTGTACAAAATATGGATAGAACGATACCCTTAACAGATCGTGATGTGAACGAAGTATCATCATCAAGTGATGACAGTAACCCGATTGTTCAATTTAATAATTTCTATAAAGCAAGATACAAAGAATCAACATCAGATAATGAAATAACAGAGCAAAGGAAACATCGTAATCATTACAAATCAATGGGCAATATTAACGAGAATTATCTAAGAGATTTTAATAGAAACGTACAAAATAGTATAAGTAATATCGATTTAAGTTTGCACAGTGAAATTAAAAAGTTCGATAATTTACAAATACCGATAGTTGGTTATGAAGTAATGGAAGAGAGAGCGAGGTTTACTATATATAAATTGAAGGTAGAAGACGATAAGAGAGATCAATCTTGGTTGGTGTTTCGTAGGTATACAGATTTTGTAAGATTGTATACTAGGATTAAATCGGAACTGCCAAATGTTTTGCTACCTTTGCCTGGTAAGCGATGGTTTAGGGATAATTTTGAGCCGGCATTTCTCGAAGAAAGAGTAAGAGGTTTGCAGATATTTGTGAATGCGATACTTTTAAAACTACCTACGCATCCGGTGGTTAGGGAGTTCTTCTGTTTAGATGAACCGCCGCAGGTTTTTACTTATCAACCCGAAGTTCAAGCTGTTTATGGCGCGTTAGAGGATTCTATAACTACTTTGAAAGTTCAATTGAAACAAAAAGATGCAACTATTATGCATTTGCAGAGGCAGTTAGCTCAACTCGAAATGAAAGTTAAAAATTGTCCGAATTGTAGTACAAATTGAATTATATGAAATAACTAGCCGTCTCTTTCACACTCGTTGAAAGTAATAGAGACGGCATGAAGTGTTATGGAAAATTACATATACAAATTATATGTAGTAACTATTGCCGTCCGTTTCACACTTGTAGAAAATAATAGAGACAGCATGAAGTGTCATGAAAAATAACGGTAAATCTTACCTTGTACATGTAATGCTGTCTCTGTTATTCTCTTTGAAATTAACAAAGATAGCAATAGTTCATATAAGTAATAGTAAAAGGCGAATCGGACGATACCGAATGCTATCCCTTTCACAATTTTGAAAAGGACAGAGATAGTTATACTATTCATGGCAAAGTATGAAGATTCTAATTTTATTTAAAGTATAGATAACTTATGAATGATCCATTATCGCTATATTCAGTGTATTGGTCTTTATGTAATGCAGTAAAAACTCTGTAGTAAGTAAATGTCATAGAGTAAAAGAATTAAAATGTAATGGTCATAGAGCAAAGAAAAATAGATAGGTAAAAATTAAAACAAGTTTTTGTCTTCATTTTCTACATTTACGTATTTTGGCGCTAAAACTAATTTTGCATTTGGATACCAGTCTTTTGGCCATTCAATTCGACAAGAGTTACTGTATTTATAATTAGATATATAACAAAGATTATTGATATGTACAAATTTAAAGTGATATTTACATTATTTCAGTATAAAATAGTATTTTTATATACACACATAAAGTTATTGGACCCGGTATAGGTGACACTAAACAGCTCACTAGCGCCCTATAGCCTTGTACCACCAGGATAGTATTTTAGTCGAGTACCAAGTAGCATTTATCCGAACAAAGGATTTACTACTGTTCGGACTCGTTTAAGCCTAAACTTATTCACTAGGATAGTAATTTAGTAACTAAACGTGTCCGAAGAGCAACATTTTAGTAGATTAAATCCTTTGTTCGAATAAGTGCTACTTGCTATTCGACTAAATACTATCCTGGTGTGTACAATGCTTAGAAGGGTAAGAGGATATATATACCCCTTATGCGTCCCCCGCCAATCCACTTCCCCTTCTCATCATTTCCTTATAAGAAAAGGATAGGAAGGGAAAGTGTAGTAAAATGTGTCCTCCTATAGCACAGTGTATAGAGTGTAGAGGCAATATGTTCCATTAGCCGCGTGTGTTGTGTGTGTGTGTCAGAGCGAGACAATTCGTGCGATGATGTTTAAGCGGGCTCTACCACTGTTATTTATTCAGTGCATTTGTTCTATGTTAACGCTTTTCACGTGAAATATCTACTGGTGCTAACCATGTCACTAATTTTAAACCATTTGATATGTGATTATTAATTATTTTAAATGTAATTTTAGTTTAGTAATGTGTTAGAATATTAAAGGTCGCTATTAACTTTATAATTTTATGTTAACATCGCATTTATGTATGAAATAAGCAAAGAAATATTATACTAGATGGAACACTCGAAGCCTAAAAGTGAGGCATTTTCTTTGACCTCCGGAGGTCTCCCCCAGAGTTGTCCTTTATATTACATTTGCCGACATAAAAAGTCGACCGAATGTAACCTCTTTTCTCAAATTAAAATATTTCATAGTATTTACTAAAGTTTAATATTATAATTAATCGAGACATTTTTAAAACGATAATTAAGAAATTATAACAACCATAAAACATAAATAGTTTTCGTTAAAAATTATTTAAATAAAATAAAAAAAAGAAAAAACTATAATTAACGTTTTATTAAATGTTTTAGTTTATTATGTTTATTTTAAAAATTAAAAAAAAAACATTTTCCCAAACTCGGGAATTTTTTTCATGATACAAGATTTTTCTTTCTCGGCACGGATTTTAACGTCAAATAACTATGGAGCGCTCCCTCTATGTATAATATATCTATGGATATAAGATAATTTTTCGGATATTTCGGTCTCGTAAAAATTCATTTAGTCTTTATGAAATATTAAAGTATTTTATCATACTTTTAAAACTCGTTTTTAAATGTATTTTATAGTATAAATGTACAAAACATGTTCAAATAATTATATAGGTTTATTTAATTATTTAGTAGTTATTCTAAAATATGCTAGTATAGGTAAAATTATTTAAGAGTGTAATGTCCGTTTTCACCAACAATCCTTAAATTTTAGGTAACACTTAACGTATTTAAAATGTCACCTAACAATACTTTCGTTTTCACCAACAGTTAAGTGTCTCTTTAGACCGCAAGGGATCCGTTAGATTTAGGAAGACCCTTAAGCAAAAAGACACCTATCTAAAACTACTTTAGGGGTTGGTCGGTGAAAACGGACATAACTGTATGTTCAAGCGCCACTTAAATACTTCGTTACGTGAGCGTCGCTTTAAATCGTAAGTGGCATCAAAATTAGATCGCCGAAAGGAGTTTAAGCGTGGACTGTATGTAAGACGCTCTTAAATATTAAGTGGCGTTGAATATTCGGACGTAAAAATGTGGATTCTACGTTTTAATAGTCTTCAAAAGGAAGAGGTTAATTGGTCTATTTTATGCATGGCTTATAAGACAATTTATTAAAAGATTTTCTATCTAATTGTTAGTTTTTTATATGGTCAATTTGACCATATAACTAAATAATTCGTCCTTAATATTAATACTAAGGTTATATTCATAATAAAGTGTTCAAAGCAATAATTAAAGTGCCTTCGAAGTGTTTAGTTTTAAGATAATATATGCGGTGATTTTAACAATAGTACCACGTACCGGTTTTACAGCATTTGATATGAATTCAATAAAGTTATTTTTAGTTATTTGTTTGTTTTAATACCTTTTACCTTGTAAAAATCTATCTACGATTTTAGTTTGCCAAATATGCTGTGGTTTTGCTCATGATGTCCATTTGAAGTAAGTATTTATGATTTTTCTGTCAGCTACAGTTTCTTGGTGAAAAATGCTTGATAAAATGCCTGTTATGAATGAAGACGTGGAATGTGACTGAAAAATTATTTCAACTATTTGTCGCCGATTGGTCGAATACTACAATTCATAATATAACATTATTTTTCATTATAATTACTGTACTTATTCATATTAGTTTTAACTTTTTCAAGTTCATCCGTTCGCTTTATTTATTTAAAATTGGTCGTATAACTTTCGCTTCACGTATTATATTGCGTTGAATGGAACGTAACAGATAGCAGCTGTTTTATCTATATGGCAACATTATTGACCTTGACAATGACATTGATAGTTGTTTTGATTTCAATGTGTCGTGAATGTTTATTTCTCATTTATAATTAATAAATAAATATGGAAAGTCTCTGTTTAGTATGTCTAAGTAGTGATCGTAATTTATTTCAAATGTCCAAACAATTGGCGGGAATAATGAAAATGATACTTCCAGAAATCGAAATATCAAAGTTATGTTGGGAATGTTTGGCAAGTGTTAAACATTTATTAAAATTAAGAAAAAGAGCTTTAAACTCTAAATATATATTGGATAAGCAAAAGGTAAGAAACAGTAGGTTTAAGCTTATTTTTTTACATAAAAACGAAGTTAAATATATATTTTTTCTCATATCAAATTCAAGTATAAAGGAATTTTGTATTATTTTACTATTGTTACTCTATTTTCATAGTCTTTATACTTACCCAAGCTAATAGCCTCTGTAGCAAGATAAAAAAACTGACTCTTCATCAGTGAGAAAATTAGACAATTTTTTTTTATATGAGAAGGGGACGAGGGGCTAAACAAGCAGCGAATCACCAAACTAGTTGATCCAACCCCATGAACAACTGCAATGTTAGAGGAACCACAGATGTGTTGCCGGGCTTTATATCACTTCTTTTTTTCTTTTACCCTAGGGCATTATTAGTCTGGGTTCACAATAAAAATGGAGGTATTGTTCCAGCATGAGGCCGTTTTTTGTGTGAAATCGGTCTAATAAAGCCCTAGTTATAAAATATATTTTTTTAGGTAAATAAATTAACCACACTTCCCCAAAGCAGTTCCAATCTTGGCACATGTTATATATTTACCTTTTCACTTGGTGAAAATCAATTTATTGAAAAGAAAATTACCCAAAATGAATCTGGCAACACTGAGCTGAACTCAAAATCAGGCAAAGGTATCGAGTTAGGGTTGTCCAAAAATTTGATGCAAGACAAAAAATGTGATATAAAAGTCAAAAATATAGTTAAGAATACAAGAAAGAAATTAAGAAGTAAAAAGAAGAGAGTTATACCAAAGCAATATAATTGCAGTGAATGTAAGGAAAAATTTGAGTAAGTTATCAAAAATCATTTATCAAAAACCGTAATTAATAAACAAAGATTACTTCAGTATGTTAGCAAAGCACATTAATTTGAAGCCTGCATTTACAGAATTTATAACATGCATCAAAAAGTTGTTGCAATAATAATTAATTTTGAGTGTGAGGCAATGGAACAAGTTTAAAAAAAACACCTGAGAGACTTCTGTCTGTGTCATCACTTAGGCCTTGTTCGCACCAGGATAGTATTTTAGTCAAGTAGCAAGTAGCATTTATTTGAACAAAGGATTTACTACTGTTCGGACTCGTTTAAGCCTAAACCTACGCACTAGGGTAGTAATTTAGTAACTAAACTTATCCGAACAGCAATATTTTAGTAGAATATATTAGAAAATCCTTTGTTCGGATAAATGTTAATTGCTACTTGACTAAAATACTATCCTAGTGTGTATGAGGCATTAGGGATCTATCAAGTATTATTTAAGCACTGTGGTGGTAGGGGATCATTAATTTGATTACTTTCGATGACATGAGGTGGGGGTCCAGGCATTGGTTACATATGCTGCTCATGAAATAATAAAAAAACTATATACCTTTGCGACAAATAAAAATCCATGTTATGTTGACCAATGTTTACGCAAACCTGGAATGGGGGTGCTAGAGCTTTGTTTACAAGGAATAGGGGTGTCAAAAATCGTAATAAATCTGCATAATTGACGCCTTAGCAGAAATAAAAAAGGGGTACAAAATTTTGCCTTATCTTAATATCATAAAATATTACAGAAGTAGAGGTAAATACGAATACCACAGACAGAAGCATCGTGGTAGAGTGACATGTTCAAAATGCAATAGAGACTTCTCTAGTCGAAGTTCTTTATCTACCCACTTTACAACGGTACACTCTGATATACCCAAAGATGATATGTAAGTAAACAAGATGCTTTATAATCTATGTCCTTTTTATTATACCAGCTGTTGTGCGCGACTTCGTCCACGTGGAATTAAACAATATAGCCTATGTTACTCGGGAATAATGTAGCTTTCTATGAGTGAAAGGATTTTTAAAATCGGCCCAGTTATTGAGTTTCAATACATACAAAAATACAAAGTTTCTCTCTTTATAATATTAGTATAGATATAGATAACTTTGATTACAAAAACAGAAACTTTATATTTTTATATGTATTGAAATAACTCAATAACTGGGCCGATTCAAAAATTCTTTCACTCATATAAAGCTACATTAACCCCGAGTTACATAGGCTATGTTATTTAATTCCACGCTCACGAAGTCGCGAAATAACAGCTGGTTTATAATACCTTAGAAAAATTGATCTATGAGACTTTGTAAAAAGAATAATTTCAAATTTTACATATGGCAATACTTTCGTAGTTTGGTAGTTTTAAAAAGAAATCAGTAGTTTTTAAGTCTAGAACAAACAAGTAATGTTTTGCCTTATATTGTAAATTAAATAAATAAAAATACTTTGTCATGTTAAATAGTTATTTTCTATAGTTTCAGACACTACTGTCAACTTTGTGATAAATTTTTCAAAACAAATTGTAGCTATAATAAACATATGCGCATTTCTGCTCGACATATTGACCCACAACTATTACGGTGAGTAGATATAATATTCAATTGTCCAGTCTAAACTGAACTCTGATTAAATAGGTTGTCAAACAACTCTGAGATAAACACAAAAACTCCGAAATTGTTATTGGCATAACTTTTTTATTTATTAACATATTGAGATAAAAAATACACTAAATTTTAAGTGAAATTTACCACAATAGTTAGTGAAAATTATATTCAAACTAGCGACCCGCCCCGGCTTCGCATGGGTGCAAATCGGTATAATGCTGATACTAAATACTGTGCAGCGTTGCAATGTAAGCGCTAAAAATGTGTTAATTTACGACATCATATTAAAAACCTCTAAATGATCAGTGTTACTCTACTATATTTTGAATGTATTATACATGAAAACCTTCCTTATGAATCACTCTATCTATTAAAACGGATCAAAATCCGTTGCGTAGTTTTAAAGATTCAAGCATATATAGGGACAAACATAAAAAAAATGTTATTGTTTTATACTATGTAAGGATAATTGTGATAAAAAATACACTAAATTTTAAGTAAATCTTACCACAATAGTTAGTGAAAACTATATTCAAATGAGTTAAATAGTATCTGAGATTAGCGCACACAAACACACAAACAGATTCTAAAAGATTTGCCTTCTAATCAGATTGTACATTTGTGGTATGTGTAATCTATACTAATATTATAAAGAGAGAAACTTTGTATTTTTATATGTATTGAAATAATTCAATAACTGTGCCGATTTCAATAATTCTTTCACTCATAGAAAGCTACATTATCCCCGAGTAACATAGGCTATATTATTTAATTCCACGCATACGACATCGCGGAAAACAGCTAGTAAAATACTAAACATTTTCTTTAAATATTTTTCAGGTATTGCTGTCCCACTTGTGGGAAAGGATTTTTGAATACTAAGGAAAGAGACAGACATAATGAGACAGTACATCTTCATAAGAACAGGCTACAGTGTTCAAGATGTCCCAGACAAGTAAGCACTATGGAGTTTGGGAGTCATTGATTTGTTTATTTTTTATGACATGTGGGGTCCAGGTAGGGTCCACATAAGGTTAAAGGTTAAAGGTTTTGACCCATGATGGGCTCCATTTTCCGCAACTCCACGACTAGCGCGTATTTTGTGTGAATACGCATATCTTTGAATTTCTTCACTTATGGTCACCCTTATCCTTACATAGTATAAAACAATAACGCTTTTTTATGTTTGTCCCTATATATGCTTGAATCTTTAAAACTACGCAACGGATTTTGATGCGGTTTTAATAGATAGAGTGATTCATAAGGAAGGTTTATATATAACTAGTGACCCGCCCCGGTTTCGCACGGGTTCAATTATTGTTAGTATAGCTGTTATATATAATGTTCAGTTTTTCTGTAGTGTATTTAGTATCAGTTTTGAACCCGTGCGAATCCGGGGCGGGTCGATAGTAAATAATATTTGATTCCCCCTTTATTATTAAGTGTCGTTATTTTTTTTACAGTATTGCAGTGTCCGAGCGCTGCGGTGTCATATGAGCCGTCATGTTGGTGGTATCACTAGACGGGATTATGTGTGCGAAATGTGTGGCATTGGATTCAAGGTTAGTAGATAAAACTCAAAAACTACCTATGTAGTTTTTGAGTTTTTTTTTTTAAATAAAGAAGACAATGTAAAGTGGGTAGCATAAATATTTTCTTTATTTCAACTCTAATACTACTTATTCAAGAAGAAGTTTTTGAGTTTGTAGTAGGGGGTATGTTTCCGCAACTCCACGACTGCCGCTTATTCCGTGAGGGTAGTTTTTGAGTTAAACATAAAATAAATCGGGTAACATATTTTATTAACAATAACTCTAAAACTACTAAACAGAATATAGTTTAAATGTAATTGGGTTACATACAAAATATTTTCTCTATCATATCTCTAAAGCTAATTAGTAGTTTTTGAAATCTATGCTTATTTTCTCGGTCTTGAGTTATTATTTATTTAATAAAAAAAATGGTTATAATATTCTTTTTATTACCCTACAACTTCATTAGACATTAGATTAGCGATACAGAGATTTTGCATCGGCGTAAAGTCTTGTTCGCACCACGATAGTATTTTAGTCGAGTAGCAAGTAGCATTTATCCGAACAAAGGATTTACTACTGTTCGGACTCGTTTAAGCCTAAACCTACGCACTAGGATAGTAATTTAGTAACTAAACGTATCCGAACAGTAACATTTTAGTAGAGTAGTAAATCCTTTATTCGGATACTTGTTACTTGCTAGTCGACTATAATACTATCCTAGTTACAAGGCTTAAGGTCGTTTTTTGATCGGTCTAATAAAGCCATAGAGTTAAATATTTCTTTATTTTCAGACCGCACAAGTATTGAGAGGTCATCAAAGGGTACACGAAAAAGAGTAATTTCATGAAAAATAATATTTAATAATAATATAAATTATTTATTAGCATAAAGAGTTTTATTTCTAAAAAAGTAACTCATAATTAAAAAAGTTCATTGAAAAAAATATCGTATTTTTAAAATAAGTTTAATGAATTTTAAATACATTATTAAATAAAAGATAAAATAAACTAAAATATATTAAAATTAGATTAAGACTATATTGAACAATATATATGTTTTCTATTTTTACATTTTTTACTAATATATTTACAACTACCCCCGAAATAAAATATAATCATGATTTATATGGATTTTCATTTCATCATCATTATCTACATATTTTCTCGACCTACCTTCAATTTACAAAACAAATAACTTCATTTTTTAGCTCTACCCACACCTTTTGCTTTTTCTCGTCCTACCTTCTTTATTTTTAACAGTCTTCCAACAGAAGGAGGTTATCAAGTCAATGAGTTTTGTTTTACTTCTATATTTAAATATTTAATACCTTCGTTATTTCTTGTTCTACCTTCAAGTATAGTTGAACCTGGATAATGCGAGAGTCCTAGGGACCGCGATATTTGTCTTATTTATAGAGATATTTCTCTAAACCGAGTTTCTCGCTTATAAAGGTCTCGTCGGGACCAAATCATGATTCTCGCTTACAGAGGTTTTACTCTAATCCGAGTTTCTCGCTCATGGAGGTAGCTCGTCGAGACCAAAGTATAATTCTCGCTTATAGAAGTTTCTCACTAATCCGAGTTGCTCGCTTATAAAGGTCTCGTCGGGTCCAAATTATGATTCTAGCTTATAGTAGTTTCTTAATCAGTGTTTCTCGCTTAAGCCTTGTTCGCACCAGGATAGTATTTTAGTCGAGTAGCAAGTAGCATTTATCCGAACAAAGTATTTACTACTGTTCGGACTCGTTTAAGCCTAAACCTACGCACTAGGGTAGTAATTTAGTAACTAAACGTGACCGAACAGTAACATTTTGGTAAAGTAGTAAATCCTTTGTTCGGATACTTGCTACTTGACTAATACTATCCTAGTGTGTACAAGGTCGTTTTTTGCGTGATTTCGGTCTAAAAAAGCCATAAAATTATGAATATTTCTTTATTTTCAGACCGCACAAGTATTGAGAGGTCATCAAAGGGTACACGAAAAAGAGTAATATCATGAAAAAATAATATTTAATAATAATATAAATTATTTATTAGCATAAAGAGTTTTATTTCTAAAAAAGTAACTCATATTTAAAAAAGTTCATTGAAAAAAATATCGTATTTTTAAAATAAGTTTAATGAATTTTAAATTCATTATTAAATAAAAGATAAAATAAACTAAAACATATTAAAATGAGATTAAGTCTATATTGAACAATATATATGTTTTCTATTTTTACATTTTTTACTAGTATATTTACAAATACCCTCGAATTAAAATATAATCATGATTTATATGGATTTTCATTTCATTAACATTATCTACAAATTTTCTCGTCCTACCTTCAATTTTAAAAAACAAATAACTTCGTTTTTTAGCTCTACCCACACCTTTTGCTTTTTGTCTACCTACCTTCTTTATTTTTAACAGTCTTCCAACAGAAGGAGGTTATCAAGTAAATGAGTTTTTTTTACTTCTATCTTTAAATATTTAATACCTACCTTCGTTATTCCTTGTTCTACCTTCAAGTATTGTTGAACTTGGATAAGCGATATTTGTCTTATTTATAGAGATATTTCTCTAAACCGAGTTTCTCGCTTACGGAGGTCCCATCGGGACCAAAGTATGAATGACGCTTATAGAGGATTCTCACTAATCCGAGTTTCTCGCTTATGCAGGTACTTCGTCGGGATCAAAGTATGATTCTCGCTTATAGAAGTTTCTCACTAATCCGAATATCTCGCTTATGGAGGTCTCGTCGGGACCAAATCATGATTCTTGCTTACAGAGGTTTCAAATCCGAGTTTCTCGATTATGGAGGTCTCGTCGGGACCAAAGTATGATTGACGCTTACAGAGGTTTCTCTCTAATCAGAGTTTCTTGCTTACGGACGTCTCGTCTGGACCAAAGTATGATTCACACTTATAAAGTTTTCTCACTTATCCAAGTTAGACTGTTTATAGCATCTTCGTGTTATATTTTCTTCTACCTTCATTTCAAACTACCCTACATTTAACCAACTTCCAAAAAAGGAGGTTCAAATCGTCTGTATGTTTTTTTTTAATTCACCAATAACTCGGCTCCTGGTTATCCGATTTTTATATTTTTTCTTCAACTACCTTCAACTAGATTTCACATCTACCTTACGTTTATCGTCAATGAATTCGACGACGCGTTTCGTTGGTGTGATATTGTGAACTCTCTTCCTGTGTGTATATAAGGACGCTTTTTGTTTAAACGTCTGAAAACAAATACTACAAGACAACGGCCTCTCACCTGAATGGATCACTTCGTGTTGATTTAAGGATTTTTTATCCTAGAAAAGAAAAAAAAATAAGTTTATCATCCTATTATATAAAACAATAAAGCTTTTTACGTTTGTCCCTATATATGCTTGAATCTTTAAAACTACGCAACGGATTTTGATGCGGTTTTTTTAATAGATAGAGTGATTCATAAGGAAGGTTTATATGTATAACTAGCGACCCGCCCCGGCTTCGCACGGGTGCGATTATTATTATGTTATATACAATGTTCAGTTTTTCTGTAGTGTATTTAGTATCAGCATTGCACCCGTGCTTAGCCGGGGCGGGTCGCTAGTACTAATATAAAGAGGAATTGTTTGTAACTTATGTAATGTAACTCAAAAACTACTTTGTCAAATATAAAATTCTTTCACTCATAGAAAGCTTTATTATCCCCGAGTAACATAGGATATTTTTTTTTAAATCTACACGGATAAAGTCATCAAAAACAGCGAGTTAATAATAAGCAATGACAGGGTAGTGGAAATATATTTTTTCTATATCTACCCTACTCTTGTACAGTTGAACTACGATAAGCGAGAGCCCAAGGGTCCGCGATATTTATCTCACTTGAGGTTTCTCTAATTCGAGTTTCTCGCTTATAGAGGTTTCTCACTTATTCGAGTTTCTCGCTTATAGAGGTTCCTCACTTATTCGAGTTTCTCGCTTATAGAGGTTTCTCACTAAATCGAGTTCCTAGCTTATAGAGGTTTCTCACTTATTCGAGTTTCTAGCTTATAGAGGTTCCCAATTCGAGTTTCTCGCTTACCCAGGTCTTGATAATCCTAATTTAAATTTATACTTACAGTGAAAGCTTTCCCGCATTGTTGACAAATGTGGTTCTTAGGTTTTTCCTTCTTTTCTCCATGTACCCGCATTAGATGTCTTTCTACATTCGCTCTGGATGCTATAGGCTGGAAATATAAAAATATTATTACCAGGAAAGTTCAGAGCTCTCAGGGGTTTAGCTCTTGACTTGTCTGCGGGTCCCGAGTTCGAATCCCGACTTACCAATGTGTTTCATATGTACATTTACCCGATGCTCTTACGATGAAAAACACGATGTCTGCACATTTGTGAAGATATTCAAAGATATGTGTGTAGTCACAATACGCTGGTCGTGGAGTTAAGGAAAATGGAGCCCATCATGACTCGAACTACTACTATTACTAGGAAAGTTTATTTTTCATATTGTTTTCTTTTTTAATTCATAAATATAATCAGTATAATGTACCGTATTCCACATGAAACCATAGACAAACAATAATTAACGCTATAAGTAATCAATTCCGAAATATTTTTTAGTAAAACACATTATCTCTATTTATAGTCATACCCGGATAAGCGAGTCCAAAGAACCGCGATATTTGTCTCTCTTACAGAGGTTTCTCGCTTATTGGTATCTCATCGGAACTATAGAATGATACTCGCTTATAAAGGTTAGATTTTACACTGAAATTGACCAAAAAAAAAATATTTTTTTTTACTGAAATTAGAATTAAAATCCCATATTTCTGATACCTTGTCACAAAGCGGGCATTTGTGTGATGTCTTTCCGAGATGTTGATAATTGAAATGATCCTGCATCGCTTCCTTAGTAGGATAACCTTTATTACACATCGGACAAGGAAACCTGCGGGCGACGGCTAGTTAAGTTTGGATGGATGGAAGAAGGCATGCATATTAATAGTTTTGATTGATTTGACCCACATTATACATAAAACCATATGATTTTAGGTACAATACTCCACTTATGCCTCGTACGCAGTAGGATAGTATTTTAGTACAGTAGCAAGTAGCATTTATCCGAACAAAGGATTTACTACTGTTGGGACTCGTTTAAGCCTAAACCTACACTAGGATAGTAATTTAGTAACTAAACATGTCCGAACAGCAACATTTTAGTAGAGTAGATTAGTAAATCCTTTGTTCGGATACTATTTTCTATTTGGATTTTTCTTTTTTAATAATTTCTTTTCGCGGTACGCATTTTAACGTCAAATTACTATGGAACGCTCCCTCTATGTATCTTTGGCCTTGTACGCACTAGGATAGTATTTAAGTCGAGTAGCAAGTAGCATTTATACGAACAAAGGATTTACTCTACTAAAATGTTGCAGTTCGGACACGTTTAGTTACTAAATTAATACCCTAGTACGTAGGTTTAGGCATAAACGAGTCCGAACAGTAGTAAATCCTTTGTTCGGATAAATGATACTTGCTACTCAACTAAAATACTATCCTGGTGCGTACAAGGCTTAAGGCTTTAGACCGATGTCACGGAAAAAACGGGTTTTACGTCTAAGCTAAATCACCGTTTTTATCGCGAATTCGGTCTAATGAAACTATAGTTGGAGGTAAAAAATACGTGATAACCGACCCCATAGGCTACTTACTAAGGTCTTTTTAAGTAATAATTTATTTATTTTACTTACACCAATATAGTCAATATAACTTATAGTACTTAAGTAATTACTTACTTGAGCACTTGCTCCGACGCATGCGCTCTGGAGTATTTCAAATGTCCCTGATACGTGGACAGATAGGAGAATACTTTTTTACAATCGATACATTCGTAACGACCTTTGTTCTCGTGTCGTTGTATGTGGTATTTGAGTTGCACGACGCGGACCTGTTTGCTACAGATGGGACATGGCGCTCTCGCCGGAGGACCTTCGTGTAACCTGTTGATAAGAGAGTCTAAGGGATTTTGTCTCGCTTATAGAGGTTTATTTTTAGTAGAACCTGGTTAAGCGAGACTCTAAGGGATTTTTCTCGCTTATAGAGGTTTATTTTTAGCAGAACCTGGTTAAGCGAGACTCTAAGGGATTTTGTCTCGCTTATAGAGGTTTATTTTTAGTAGAACCTGGTTAAGCGAGACTCTAAGGGATTTTGTCTCGCTTATAGAGGTTTATTTTTAGTCGAACCTGGTTAAGCGAGACTCTATGGGATTTTTCTCGCTTATAGAGGTTAATTTTTTTTAGTAGAACCTGGATAAACAAGTCTAAGGCAAGTTTGTCTGGCTTATAGAGGTTTATTTTTTTTAGTCGAACCTCGTTTATCTAGGTTCGACTAAAAAAAATTTAAGGGTAATTTGTTTCACTTATAGAGGTTTATTTAGTTTCGTCGAACCTGGTTAATCGAGAATCTAAGGGATTTTGTCTCGCTTATAGAGGTTTCTTTTGTTTAGTAGAACCTGCTTAAGCGACAGTCTAAGCCATGTTTGTCTTGCTTATAGAGGTTTATTTTGTTTAGTAGAACCTGGTTACGCGAGTCCAAAGGTGTGTCTCGCTTATAGAGGTTTATTTTGTTAGTCGAACCTGGTTAAGCGAGAGTCTAAGGGATTTGTCTCGCTTATAGAGGTTTATTTTTAGTCTAACATGGATAATAAAGTCCAGGTCCACTGGAACCACACAATAATTCTCACTTATGAAATTAATTTTCGAAAGAAAATGACTCGCTTATAGAAGTTTCGCTCAAATTAGACTTTCTCGCTTATGCAGTCATTTAAAGCTAGACTATGACTTTCTCTTATAAAGATTTCTAGAGAAATCCAGAATTAGAATTCGAGTTTCTCGTTTATAAAGGCCGTTGGGACTGTAAAATGACTATCTTATACAAATTTCGCTTAAATTCGAGTTTCTCACTTATGAAGACCATCTTGATTAAACAATGACTCTTATAAAAAATTCTCGCTTATCCAAGTCCGTATACTAAATAAATACTTTATAAGAACATATAGGCTGCTTATAGTTTTCTTATTTATCCCACGCAGAGACGAGAAAGCTAGAAATCTATACTAATATTATAAAGAGAGAAACTTTGTATTTTTGTTTGTATTGAAATAACTCAATAACTGAGCCGATTTCAAAAATTCTTTCACTCATAGAAAGCTACATTATCCCCGAGTAACATAGGTTATATTATTTAATTCCAAACGGACGAAGTCGCGCACAACAGCTAGTGAAAAATAAAATACTTAACTATGGAATAGAATACTTACTTTAAATGTGTAACTAATGTAGTTTTGTTAACAAATCTCTTCTTACAATGATCACATTGCAAACCTTCTCTATGATATCTAGCGACGTGAGCTTTACGAGCTCGGGAAGACCTAAAAAAACATATAAATATATAAAAAAAAACTACAAACTGACAGAAAAATCCTAGCTCTATGGCTAAATTAGACCTATTTCGCTATAAAAAATAGCAATTTTGTTTCGTAAGGCCGTTTTTTGCATGACATCGGTCTAATATGATATGGAAAGAGAAAGGCTTTAGAAAACATTACGAAATATCACTAGGAAGGGCCTGATGTCATGTGTTTACTTTTTTTTTTTATTCTTATTTTCAGTATTAATATTGCCTACGAAAAAACTTTGGCTAGATGACGTTGAACGTTATTTTAAGAATATCGGCATCAAGGGCTGGAAGGAAAAGGCCCAAAGTAGAGCAAATTGGAGAAATTTACTGAACCAGGCCCACCCGTGGCTGTAGTGTGTAGATGATGATGATGATGATGAAAAAACATATGATGTTAGGTAGACGTTTGGTTGTTTTTCTAAAACTTTACCGTAGGGGTCAAAAAATTGCTAAAAAACCACGCGTGATTAATTACCGGCTTTAAGCTTAGACCTTATACAAAAATAGTCATTGTCAGAATTTCTGTCTGTGTGTTTGTGTGCGCTAATCTTAGAAACTAATCAACCGATTTGAATGGGGTTTTCACTATTCTATTGTGATTAGTTTCAATTAAAATTTAGTATTTATTTAATCACGCCCGTAACCTAAGGGAGAGGACAGAAGAGAGATAGAGTTTAAAGCACTCACTTAAAGAACAATTCGCATTCCAAACATTGATATCCAACTATTGTTGTTTTTGATAATAATTTCCTTAAACCTTTTTTATCTATAGTTGTCGATGTTGTCGGTGCTTCTTTCTTTTTCTTTCTCGGACGCTGAAATTAAAGTTACCGTATCACCAACCTAAATACAAATATTAGAAATGCTAAAATTATGAATATTTGTTAGAAAATCTCCAGAACTGAACGCTGACTAAAAAAGGCATAGGTAATCGTAAGACAGTGTTAAAAGATAGGGTGAAATGAAAAAAGCTGGACCAAGCGAAGTCACACAAAGGGATGTAGAAAACAGTGGTAGAGCCCGCTTTAACATCTTCGAACGAATTGTCTCGCTCTGACACACACACAGAACAAACGCGGCTAATGGAACATATTCCCTCTACACTCTATACACTGTGCTGACGGAGGACACATTTTTTCCCTTCCTATCTCTTATAAGCAAATAAGAAGGGGAATTGTATTCGTCAGGGGAGGGGACTACGAAGAGGTATTAATCTTGCTATGCCTCTTAGATTAAGGGTAGGCAACGCATCAATTGCAGATGTCTATGGGAGCGGTCATTATTTCAGCGGATCCAGTGGGCTTACCCAACATGCTTTTCGATCGGTGATATCGCTGATGGAATCGACAAAATTGGTTGAAACTGACATTGACGTTCGATATAGCACACGTGACAAGCACAAGACTAATCGAATGTCGATTCGATCAGCGAAATCGCCGATCGAAAAGCATATTGGGTGAGCGTCGGTGGCTCAGGGTTTTTAACTCTTGACTTGTAAACTGCAGGTCCCGAATTCGAATCCCGGCATGTACCAATGTGTTTTTCCATTTTCGATTTTCATATGTGCATATTTACCGACGCTCTTAGGTGAAGGAAAACATCGTGATGCAACCTGCACATATCGGCGAAGAAATTCAAAGATATATGTGTATTCACGCAAAATACGCGCTAGTCGTGGAGTTGCGGAAAATGGAGCCCATCATGGGTCAAAACCTTTAACCTTTTTTAAGTCCACAGGTCACCTATTCTAAAAAAGACTTACCAACTTTTCCACCGGCTTGATATCTCCAATCTTGATGAGGGAACTCGGTAACTTCTTCTCAAGGTGGGTCTGGACGTGCAACTGGACGCAGTGGACGCTGCCCTCTATATGTCCGCACAAGCGGCACACGTATCGCATGTAGTGTGCATGCACGTGCTCCGACACGCGACTTTCCTCGACGTACGAGTAGCACACCTTGCAGGGCGCTGTGCCCTCCCTCTGCGCGATATTATCCCTTACAGTAAGGCTTCATTAGGCCGATTTTTCTTCGGCGTGAGACCGTTTTTTGAAATTTCGGTCTAATGAAGCTCTAATGTTACAATGTTATCCTTGCAATGTCAAAAGGACAATATGGCAAATAGTGTAATCTCAGAAAGAGGATTTGGCAAATAGTGTAATCTCAAAAGGACAATTTGGCAAATAGTGTAGTCTAAAACTGACAATATGGCAAATAGTGTAGTTTCAGAAAGAGAATTCGGTAAATAGTGTAATCTCAAAAGGTCAATTTGGCAAGTATTGTAATGTCAAAAGGACACTTTGACAAACTGTATACTCTAAAAAGGACAATATGGCAAATAGTGTAGTTTCAGAAAGAGAATTCGACAAATAGTGTAATCTCAAAACGACAATTTGGCAACTATTGTAATGTCAAAAAGACATTTTGACAATGTAGTGTAAAAGTGACGTGTCGTGTAATGTAATGTTGACTTACAGGTTTATGTGAGCACTCATAATGATCTTCGACTTGTTGTTGTGTGTAAAAACCAATGATACATAGTTCACATTTATGTATAGCGCTGGCGTACGCGAATTTCTTTTTAGCTTCTTCCCTGGAAGAGAATACAACATTCTATGCTGAAAAAAATATATTGACGTTGGGTTTTGTTATTTTGTGCACGGATTAAACTATGTCAAAAATACAAGCATTGCCAAATGCGCAACTATGATAACTTAGCGTAAAAATAAGTTAAGATTCTTTGGTAAAATGTTTAATTTTAAGTTACGAGTAGTATCATGTTTTTTTTAATCTCTATTGTGTTTTTTTTTTAATTTTCTTAAGTCTGTAGTACTAGTCTGCATTCACACGGACCCTTTTTCAAGCACTTTTTCAAAGCCCCAGCTCATACGAGTTGTAAAATGACTCTTGTTTCGTTCGTCCAGCGTTCAAAATGCGAGTTTTAAATATATATTAATGCATTAGTTTTATCTCAACGCTTTTTAATGCGCGTTGAAAAAGCCCTCATTTGGGAAGTTGTTTTCAAGCATAGATTAAAAAAGGCAGATCCGACATGACATATGTCAAACAGACAGCGACTGTGACACATTTATACGAAATATACGTAACGTGACAAAGACAGTGATATAGATCTTCGGTCCCTTTCTCCGTATGCGATTTTGTTTGTTTAGGTTTTTAAATAAGACCCAAATTAATGTGACGTATCACATAGTATTGTGGCGCTCCAAGCGTATTTTCTGTGAACTAATTTTTCATACGTCCCAGGCAAAGGCTTGAGACATGATGTTATTGGTTTAAAGCCGTAAAGTGATGCACCACGACATACGTATGACGTAGTCTAAGGCATGTTTTGTCCCTCAACCGTATACGCTATCATCACTTCTATTTTTTCTCTTTCTACGATTTTAGTCTCTAAGCAACTTAAGTAGATATTTATAGTTTTGTGTAAGTGTTTTTGTTTCTTTCTCACCTAAAAGCCAACATGTCTTCTTCATTCATATATTCAGTTGTATAACCACATTTTAAGTCTGGTTTCTCTTCGACAACTGTATGTGTTTGTTCGACTTTTGCGTTTAAATCGGACACTTGTAATGGACTAAAACAAATAAATAATTATAATTGCGTGTCCGGAAGAACAAATTTTGTTTCTGTTACTTTTTTATAAATACAAAACAAAAAAACTAAAAAAAATTGGAAACTGCCCTAAATCTATTTCCGTATCATATTTTTAAGATAAAAAAATCAAAAAATATTTTCGTAATGATAAAACCATTTGTTTCGCAAACTACCCCAATTAACTTTGAAAAGCTTATTTATACAATAAAAAAGTATCAAAAATAATTGTAATTTTTTTTTCTCAAAGTACCCCCCAATCTCATAACAATCATTATAACCTTTTTATACATACCCGACAGTAAGTTCCGGTATGATCAAACTATTAGATTCCTTATAATCTGCTTCCGTAGCTAAAGGTTCAGCATTTATCATTATATGGGGTCCTGATGGTCCATTTATAACCACATTTGGTACTGTAATAAAAAAATTACTGACTATAAACACCCTGTACACATTAAAAAGAGAATTAACTTCGAGAAGTTTCGGCTTTTCGAGTTTCTCGCTTATTGAAGTTTAGACCAGTTTGCTCGCTAATAAAGATTTCGCTAATCAGACTTTCTCACTTACAAAGGTCTATGGGACCAAATAATGACTCAGTTATAGAGATACCTCTAATCTGAATTTTTCGCTAACCAATGTCTGTCGCTTATCCCAATTCGACTATATTTATCTATACTAATATTATAAAGAGAGAAACTTTGTATTTTTATATTTATTGAATAACTCAATAACTACTGGGCCGATTTCAAAAATTCTTTCACCGTTATAAAGCTACATTATCCACAAGTAACATAGGCTATATTATTTAATTCCACGCGGACGAAGTCGCGCACAACAGCTAGTTATCTACAAGGGGGCATATTATTAATTATTACACATACCTGTCAATAGATTCTCATCTAATTCCAAATTTATATTCTCTCTAACAACTTGTGCGATATCGTATTGTTCATTTTTAATATTCTCCGATGTACTGATTTCAATATAATGAGGTGACCAATCTAATATTTTTGTAGTTGTATCTATATATATTTTATCATAACCTAATTTTAATATCATTTCCATTGTTGAAAGAGATTGGGATAAATATGTGTGATCCATATTCTGAAAAATTATTAACTACTTCTATTATTAACTTAATAACTACCTAATAATCTCGCTTACAGAGGTTTAATTCGAGTTTCTCGCTTATGAAGGTCTATTGGGACCAAACACTTTCGATTATAGAGTTTTTATAATTCGAGTTTCTCGCTTATGAAGGTCTGTTGGGACCAAACACTTTCGATTATAGAGTTTTGTTTAATTCGAGTTTCTCGATTATGAAGGTCTGTTGGTACTAACACTCTTGCTTATAAAGGTTTGCTTAATTCGTGTTTCTCGCTTATGGAGGTTTCAGTGGTAAAGGCCACTTTAACATCTTCGCATTAATTGGCTCACTCAGCGAAATACCACAACCACACAGAAGAGAGGCGTCAAATGGAAGATATTCCATCTATAGTCCGACGAGTGTGGTTCCGGAGGACTAATTTTAGTCCACTTTCCCTTCTTATCCTTTTCCTATAAGGAAGTGATGGGAAGGGGAAGTGGATTTGTTGAGTGAGGGGACGCAGAGAAAGGGGAATTGTCCTCGTTCTTTCACATTTAATAGCAAGATTAAGAAATAAAATATACATACTTCCTGTGATTCACTGATGACTCGTAAGTGTTGTTGTGCTGTTTGCACTTTTTCCCTGAACTTGGTAAACTTTCTCAACATAGCGACACATTCCCAGCACACTTCTAATGTCTGCCCACTTAATGTGTCAAACTGAAAATGAGAAATTTAGAATTTAAATAACTACTTTTGGTCGGATTTTCCCAAAGTGTGCGTGTTAACCCTAGAGTTTCAATTTTGATACAAATCTTTTAAACCAAATGTTTACATTACTATTAGTTTTTTTAGTTTTCCTAGCTATTTTTCCCTTCATCTTGACCCTCAAGCAAACACAGTAATATTAAAATAAACACTTTCGTAAATCAGGCTACTAAGGGTTAAGCCCGGCGTCCTTTTTCTGTCCTTTCCGTTCAGCAGGCAACCGGCGAGTGATACAATGTTGTAGGCTGACATTACTTTATTACAAATGAGATACGGAATACTTCTTTGTCGCGCACCAGCAAAATGAACATTCTACTCCCGGTCCCCAGGGATCGGCGCTAGTCACACGGTAAAATCGCTGCCGGTCCCCAGGGATTAACACCGGGCCCAACAAGTTAACTTAGAAATTTTATCGAGTTTTTTTTCATTCGAGTATAAGATCCACATTTGTGGACAAATTCAAATAGATTACAGAACGATTTAATGTCTTGACATTTTTCTCTATGGTGTAAGGTTTTCCGTAGATTGATTCTGTAAATTACACCTTTGTAACAATCGGAACCAAGGTTTTATCATACAAGGATGTCTAGCACATTAGAAGAGGCATATAAACCTACATAGATATAGAAAAACGCATAAAAGGACATTTATAATTATTTTTTAAACCAGCTGTTGCTCTCGACTTTGTCCATATGGATTTAGAAAAGTATAGCCTATGTTACTCAGGGATAATGTAGCCTTCTAATGGTGAAAGATTTTTTGAAATCAGCCCAGTAGTTTATAAGTTATTCCAATATATACAAATCTTTCATCTTTATTATATTAGTATAGATTTACCCGCCGCTCTTAGGTGAAGGAAAACATCGTGATGTAACCTGCACATATCGGCGAAGTAATTCAAAGATATGTGTATACACGCAAAATACGCGCTAGTCGTGGAGTTGCGGGAAATGGAGCCCATCATGGGTCGAAACCTTTAACCTTGTATAGATTTGCAATTAAAATAAAATAAAAAAAATACCGCTGAATACAAAAATATTGTTGGAAACAAAGGTGTTATCTGCAATTATTTTACATTTTACAATATAAGAAATTTCGGAGTAGAACTCTAACTTTTTTTTACTATTTTAAATATTTTTTTCTTCAATTTGATCTTGAAATCGTGTAATATATTCTAACAATGCTATTTCAAACCCATAAAGGTGAACGCATCATGCACAACAATTTTTTTTTTTGAAAATTTTAAAACTGGAGTTTTCAAATTTCAAAATACTCACTTCACCCGCGAAATCGTAAGTCAAGAGCCGAAATATTTGGAATAAATCCGAGTGTTCATTTAAAATAATTATATCACGATCCAAACTCAGACAAGTATTACAAATCCTACGCTGTATTGTTTCAACTTCTTGCTCCATTTTGAAGCAATTTTAATTACTTTTTGTATAATTTAAATAATACTATCACTTTGAAATGATATATCGAATCATAACAAAAAGTAATACTCCCATGTAAAATAGACGAAATTTGATGAACAACTTTTAATAGTACTACGACATTACAAAATGGCTGCTTATGTTTGCTGCTTTGACGTTTGTAACAATTTGTTATGTTGTCGCTTGTCTGTGGTTGATTGTCACGCATTGTGTTGCTAGTTTTGAAATCGCCTTTTTCAATTTTTAAGCTGTAGGCAAGAAATATTGATTGATATTGCTCATAAAAGCCATTTTAGATAAGGTTTTGTAGGTATTTCTACCTGTTAGAAACAAAAAACTTGGCAAAAAATTGCATTTTAGTTTCATTTTTAATGATTAGTCAATTTAACATTTAAGAAAAAAAACCTTTTTTTACACTGTGTTGTTTCGACACCATTGCCAACCATTGCCAACTTTTGCATAAAAATTAAAATGGCTGTAATTTGTTTTGTTTTCAAAAATATTTTTTAAAAATTTCTCTCTAACTTTCAAATTGTGTATAAAATCAAACTTTAAAACATCATTTTATAGTGTTTACTAGAATCTCAATATTCGTACGTTAAATTAAAATGTGTAGTGACCATTACGTTTAAGTTTCAGTAGAAAATTGTATATAAAATTTCTCGAGAAATCTCTTAAAATGTTTAACTTTTACTGAAATAAAGAAGTATATCTTTACAATGGAATCTAAAACTGACGCTGCAAAGAATCTGCTGTGTATGGCTTGTTTGTGTGTGGAAAAGTCTTTACACGAAATAAAATCGCTCGATATTATCAAGTATTATTCGGATTGTATTATTGAAATTTCTGTAAGTATATAAAAATAAGCCTGCACATCATTAATTTTTAACATTCATCTTAAAGTAGTCTGAAATAGTTTTGTTTAATAAATAAGACATGTACAGTCGAACCTGAATTAGGAATCCAAGGGATTTAATGATACAAGATTTGTCTCGCTCTAATCAGGCTTTTCGCTTATGAAGGTTGGCCGCTGGGACCAGAGAATGATTCTCGCTTATAGAGGTTTCTCGTTTATCCAGGTTTGACTGTAGTTCTAAGTAAAGTAAACTTGACCATATTCGGTACCAATACCCATTTATATTAAATGAGTTAAAACTCAATAAGTGTAAACTGCATACATGAAAAACTTCTATAAGCAAAAGTCAAAAATCCGACTGACAACCTCCATAAGCGACAAACTCAAAGAGAAACCTCTACACGATATAGAAATATTGCAGTCCCTTGGACTTACGCTTAACCCATGTTCGCACAGTATTTTAGTCGAGTAGCAAGTAGCATTTATCCGAACAAAGGATTTACTACTGTTTGGACTCGTTTAAGCCCAAACCTACGCACTAGAGTAGTAATTTAGTAACTAAACATGTCCGAACAGCAACATTTTAGTAGAATAGATTAATAAATCCTTTGTTCGTATACTTGCTACTTACTACTCGACTAAAATACTATCCTAGTGCATACAAGCCTTTAAGGATGGCTTATACACTTTGCCCCATCAGACCCGCACTGTCAGTGTACACAATATAAGGGTGACAGAGGAAGCACTATCAAAATATGTTGCCGGCCAAGACATGGTGTACCATTTTAAAAAAAAAAAAGTCAGGAAATGCATTTACGCACCCCTACGCCGGGCTGTGCAATAACGTATGGTGTGTGGAACTCCCCGGCCACAGAAGGTGACTGCAATACCCACTAAAACCTTACGGCCCTCAAACATATTACGGTGGGGTCACAAGCACTGTGTAACGTCCGCGACAAAGACATGGTGTACCATAAGTCAAGCTTTATCCATGTGCAGCTGTATTTCTATAGCTGTTTACTTTATTTTCAGCTCGGTGCTGTACCAAGGTGCATAACAATATGCTGGGAGTGTGAAGCTATGATAAATAGAGCTGTCACCTTTAGAGAACAAGTAAAAGACTCTTATAGGATACTACAAACATATACTAGAGAAGTATGTCATATTCCTTTCCCTGTATCGGCTTAATGCAAGAACTTATTAAACCAATGCAGCAAGTCAAGCAATCAGTTAATTAGTTTTAGTTATATTTAATATCCCCCTTATTACCATAAGTTTTACTCAGTCAAGGGGCACACGAGCAGTGGATCAACTAAATTAATTGGTCCGACGCCCACGGACATCTGCAATGTCAGAGGAACCACAAATGTGTTGCCGGTCTTTGAGGGAGGAGTACGCTCTTATCTTGAAGGCGCCTAAGTCGTAACTGTTTGGAAATACCGCTGGGGACAGAGTGTTCCACAAAGCCTTGTTCGCACCAGGATAATATTTTAGTCAAGTAGCATTTATCCGAACAAAGGATTTACTACTGTTCGGACTCGTTTAAGCCTAAAACTACACTAGGGTAGTAATTTAGTAACTTAACATGTCCGAACAGCAACATTTTAGAATAGATTAGTAAATCCTTTGTTTGGATACTTGCTACTTGCTACTCTTCTAAAATACGATCCTATTGTGTACAAGGCTATAGAGTACAAACTATAAAGCTAACAACTAAGTTATTGCATTATATAGATCTCAGTTCAGGCGAGTTCATAGCTGTTATTAACTGTACATAAGGATTTGTTGCAGTTAATGAGTTCTTGCACTAAGCCGACGATTTGTACTCCTACATACATCTCTTTCTATACTAATATTATAAAGAGAGAAACTTTGTATTTTTGTATGTATTGAAATAACTCTATAACTGGGCTGATTTCAAAACTTCTTTCACTCATAGAAAGCTACATTATCCCCAAGTAACATAGGCTATATTATTTAATTCCTCGTGGACTAAGTCTCGTATAACAGCTAGTCTTTACTAATATAAATGAGAAAAATATGTACATATGAAAATCGAAAAACACATTGTTATATTGGGATCCGAACTCCGGAAAAAACGGCCTTATTCCAAAGCAAAATCTTTCTTTTTTATAAGGAAGTTGGTCTAATGAAGCCCTAATGTTACAGATTCCAGTCTAATTAATTTATTTCTTTATAGAATCTTAAGGTAATGAGCCATGATGGGCTCCATTTTCCGCAACTCCACGACTAGCGCGTATTTTGCGTGAATACACATATCTGTTTTTTTATTCTAGAATCTCGAAGAACGTCTATTATCAGATGTGTCAAGACCGCCAAGATTAAAAGTGTTTGTTAATAATAATATTAATATTATACCAAATGAATGGAAATTATGGACAGAAAATGAATTTGTTAAAGATGAAAAGATTGAAGGTGAATTTTACTTTATTTATTAAGGTACACCAATTGTATGTTCTACAAACTATGGCAGTTTGAACACTATACAAATAATAGGAAACAAACGGAAGAACAAACAGATGACAGGTGTACACAACACAAGTTTAAATATAAAAAAAAATACACTGAGAATGAATAAAAACTAATACAAAAAAATAAATTTATGGTATCCTATGACAAAATTGTATAGGCCACCTGGATTCACTAAAATAGCGAAGCACTGCCCATAGACATCTACAATTGCAGATGCGTTGTCTACCCTTAATCTACGAAGGAGACGCACAGCAAGAGGATAACACCTCTTCCTATATGTCCTCTTCCCCGCTATATCCACTTCCCCTTCCCATCATTTCCTTATAAGAAAAGGATAGGAAGACAAAGTGTAGTAAAATGAGTCCTCCTGCAGCACAGTGTATAGAGTGTAGAGGGAATATGTTCCATTAGCCGCGTGTGTTCTGTGTGTGTGTCAGAGCTAGATAATTAGTAAGATGTTAAAGCGGGCTCTAGCACTGTTATAAATAATATAGATGCACAATATTATAAAACTAATGAGAAATAGAATGTAAATAGAAAACTAATTTGTTGTGTAATAATGTTAGATGTATTACAAATGAATAATTACTAACATTTTTATATTAAAACATATTTTTTTAATAATTTTCAGATGATATGAGAAATCATTTGGAAGATAGAGACGCTCTTATGTCTGATTCTGATGTAGAACGAGATAGAAATACTGAGATCTCTAATATTAAGGTAATTATAGGCTTATTCGATTGCCTTTTTGGTTAAAATATATTGTTGTTTCATTCATTCGACTTTGAAAAGACAGAGATAGACTACTATGGGTGGCGTCAGTCAATGATCTGGGATACGTCTGGGGGGTTTAGCAGTATTTGTTTATTTTATATGTAGTCTACCATTGTAGGTATTTTAACCCTTCAAATGTAAGATTTTTGTTTCACGTTTTAAAAAATATATATTTGTGTAATAGACATATATCTAGGAAATGTATGTATTACTCAAAGATATATTATACTATAGATGGAACACTCGAAGCCTAAAAGTGAGGCATTTTTGACCTCCGGAGGTCTCCCCCAGTGTTGTCCTTTACATTACATTTGCAGACATAAAAAGTCGACCGAATGTAACCTCTTTTCTCATATTTTAATTTTATTTCATAGTATTTACTAAAGTTTAATATTGTAATTAATAGAGACATTTTTAAAATACTAAGTAAAATATTTATCAACCACAAAACAAAAATAGTCTCTGTTAAAAATTGGATTTAAATTGTTTTAAATAAAATAATAATAATTAAAAAAGGTTAATTAACGTTTTAATGAATGTTTTAGTTTATTCTACTGTTTATTTTAAAAATGTAAAAAAAACACAATTTCCCAAAATTGGGAAATTTTTTCATGATACTGGCAAGTTTTTTTTTTATAATTTCTTTCTCGGCACGCTTTTAACGTCAAATTAGTATGGAGTGCTCCCTCTATGTATAATATATGTTTGGTAGTACTGTTTAGTATGTTGTTTAAAAATAACTTTGTCCGTTTAAGGGTTAAAATTTTGCATTTCTATTCTCTAGGGGAGGTCTTTTTGGCGACGCTCATGCACTTTACTAGTGCCATGACAGTAAAATTGTCAAATACAATCGAACCTGCATAAGCGAGAGACCAAGGGACCGCGATATTTGTCTCTCTTATAGAGGTTTTTCTAATCCGAGTTTCTCGCTTATGTAAGTAGCTCGTCGGGACCAGAGAATGAGTCTCGCTTATAGAAGTTTCTCTCTAATCCGAGTTTCTTGCTTATGGAGGTAGCTCGTCGGGACCAAGAAATGACTCTCGCTTATAGAGGTTTCTCGCTTATCCAGGTTTTACTGTAATTATAATAAGATTTATTATACTATGTTTTTATTTTAATTAATTTGTATATATTATTTTAGAATCATAGGACTGACAATGACATGAACAAACCAAAAGAACTACAGATTGTATGTGTTAAAGACGAATTGAAAGTTGAATATGACAAAGGTATACTAGCTTTTGCATGCGACTTCTTTTGTATTAAAAATTATATGTTACACAGTGATGATAGCTTTTTAATGTTAAAAGAGTTTTTGAAATTGGTAAACTAATTTTTACGATTTTTTATTTTTCCTTATAAGGAAAGGGGAAGTGGATTGTCGGGGGAGGGGACGCATAGGAAGAGGAATTATCCTCTTGCTATGTCCGTAGGTGAAGGGTAGGCAACGCATCTGCAATTGCAGATGTCTATGGGCAGTGCTTCGCTATTTCAGCGAATGGTGGCCGATTTGTATTACAAAAAAAAACATTTTTTCTCTATGAAATTGTATTTTCTAAGTTGTGTAGATTTCTTACTTGTTATTGTCAGTGATAAAATATGTATATTTTCTTTGTTTTTTATAGATTTAGAATATTCAGATACAAAAGATTGTTTATCAGATTGTTCTGATTTGGAACTTGAAAATAATTTAAAAAAATTTATAAATACAAAGAGGAAGAAGAGTAAAAATGAGAAAATTATTAAGAAAAAATTGAAGCAGAATTCTAAAAAGGTATGTTGCAGTTAAATTGTTAATTCTGTCAATTTATAAAATTACTAGATAAATAAAAATATATATAATTTGGTAATTATTGATGAATTGTCTTTTTGACTTTATGGATTAAAATTCGAATCGTAAGATTGTGAAATATATATATTTTGTGTTATTTTTTTTTAATTAAAAAAAATATTAATTTATTTAAATATGGTAGTTTTTTTGGAAGGAAACATTTTTTTCGGTTTGGATTTTTTTATTCATATTACGTAAAAAATACTGAATTTGAATATAAAATAATAATTTATTAATTATTTTTTATAGTTATTATAGTGATAGCGATAATTGTCTAGTTTATAGGGCTTTCTCTCTGATAAAATAAAATAAAATTATAAATATTCTAAGATACATATTAAAGCACCTTTTTTTCATAGATGTATGAATTATTTTGTATAGTATAGTAATGTAGACCCATGATTGGTTCTATTTTCCTCCACTCCACGACTAGCGCGTATTTTGCTTTCACACATATCTTTGAATGTCTTCACAAATGTGCAGACATCGTGTTTTTCATCGTAAGAGCGTCGGGTAAATGTACATATGAAACACATTGGTAAATCGGGATTCGAACTCGGGACCTTTACCAGTCAAGATCTAAACCCCTGAGACAAACGCTCATTATTTTTTTATACTTATAGTTGGAAAAATCAATAGAAGAGAATAATAAAAAGATAATAACAATAAAATTGTCATACGAAGAGATGTTATTAGAAAGAGAGAAAGAGAAATTAAAAGATTTTTATACAAAAGCGGAATATAAATGCGATAATTGTATCATTGGATTTAATAGTAAAAAATCATATGACACACATATAACGAACAAACATACATCGGTAAGTATTTATATAAATACTCTGTTGCTTTCTTTGTGCTTTTAAGAAACGAAAATCAGCGTATTACTGTTGTACCTTCAACGTTTGATACATTCATAAAATTTATTCCGAAATACAGAACATCCTTCCTGGTACTTCTTATGATACATTTGGTTCAATGAGAGCCCTGCTTTATCTTATTTAGTTGCGAGTGTCCTCCAGTATCATATAATCGACGACTTATTGTTCCTCGTTTATCGCAGTACTTTATAGATTTTTTTTGGTATTAGGGTAGGGTATGTGGTCTTCCAGATTATGTTTCTGTAATGATGTTATATTTTGTAGTTAAATAAAAAAAATAAAAAAACAAAAATGTTCTGCTTAGACAAAGAATACTATAGACCGCTGGATATACTTGTCTTATTCACACAAGAAAAAAGGACTCATTTCTCTGTCTTGTAAATAAACGAGATAGAATGCACTATCTCCTGTTTCACCCCGTGTGCCGGTTTAATATATGTCGTACTTCGATGACCAAAATGCCTTTTTTGTCAGCGTTTTATCACCATTTTTTTAATATAAAAGTGAACAATTCTTATTGTAAACAAATTGTGAACTATTAGTGCAATGTCACTTCACATAAACATGGTGCGTTGTAGTGTTTTGGTGTGTAAAAGTGTCAGTGAAATATTCATGTCCTACATGTTTTGTACGTTTCGGTGACACGCTGGCAGCGGTCTTAATATATTAATAGTCTAAGATGTTCTACATCTGTGACGAATTCCGTTGAGTCGTTCTAGAGATAGCTTCTAACATACATCGTAATTTTCAAGTTTATAATATTAAGCAGATCTTTATAGTTTTTATCAAACTTCGGAGTTTATTTAATAAATAAATGAAATAAAATTTATTAACAAAAAAAAACTATTTACAATAATGAAATATGCAAACGAGAAAAAAATCCTGATTAAACACAATACTTATACAATGGGACCTGGATAGCGGGAGTCCAAACGACTGCGATATTTGTCTCGCTTATCGAGGTTTCTCTGTAATTCTAGTTTTTCGCTAATGGAGGTAGCTCGTCGGGACCATAGAATGACTCGCTTATTCAGGTTTCACTGTATCTTCTTTGACACTGTCTACTCTTATTTTATAACAGCATGAATATATTTCAGGATGTAGATCAACACAGGTGTCCGATTTGCAGTATAACAATATCATCAGTTGAATCTTTTACCGAACATTGTAAACGACATTTTAGAAGGTAATTTAATACTAGGTTTTTGCCCGCGAATTTGTCCGCATATCACTCATTATTCCCCCTTGCAAGCTCACATAAAGGTTAATGGTTTCGACCCATGATGGGCTCCATTTTCCGCAACTCCACGACTAGTGTGTATTTTGCGTGCACATATCTTTGAATTTCTTCGCCGATATGTGCAGACATCACGATGTTTTCCTCCACCGTAAGAGCGTCGGGTAAATATGTACATATGAAAATCGAAAATGGAAAAACACATTGGAACATGGCGGGATTCGAACTCGGGACCTGCAGTTTACAAGTCAAGACCTAAACCCCTGAGCCACCGACGCTCTTAACTGTTTTCTTGTGCATTAAAAATTACAATAGCTTTTTTTAGTATCTTTAAATTATTGTCCCATTTATAGTGTAAGAGAAACAAGGATTAGCTTTTGTCCATGACCTCGTTTGCACGGAAAAAATAGTAACAAATTTGAACAAACCTGGATAAGCGAGACAAATATTGGTCCCTTGGACTCTCATTTGTCCAGGTTCAGGACAGCCGGGATATCAGTAAATATATTGTTCGTAAGAAACGGGATTATTACCACGATTTAGTGCGAACTTAACGTGTAGTGAAAACGCGGTCAATAGTTGTGGTCGCGCATGCAACTGTGCCCAAATATCGGGAGATCAGCTAAATCGTGGTAAGAATACCGTTTCTTACGCACAATATATTAGTAAAAATCATGAAAGTTTAAAGTTATATATCAGTAAATATGTTTATCTATGTTTACAATAGATACGAGTGTGCGATCTGTCGGAAGAGAACCACAGACAAGAAAGCGATCGAACAACATTATTATACTAATCATGAAGTATCTTTGAAGGAATATGAATGTAATTTATGTGGGAAGATATCTAAGTATGTATTTTTATAATATAAAATGCTTTAAAAATAATATAAACGGTGATGGCTTTACCTAGGGCTTCATTAGACCGATGTCACGCAAAAAACATCTTACGCCGAAGCAAAATGTCTGTTTTTTCCGCGATCTCGGTCTAATGATGCTCTTAGAGTTAAAGAAAAATGTCCTTCATAATTTTTGTAGTTTTTTTTTTATATTTTCTAATCTAATCAAAATATATTTAAATTATGGTATATTAAATAGTTACTTTTTAGGGTTTTTATTACAAAAAAAAGGTTGTTAAAAACGCAATAATATAATATTTTTTTCATAATACCAATATTCAATAGATATTTTATAAACTTTATAATACTAAAATTGTAAATAAAATACTAACAAAATAGCCACTATTAAAAATTCCTAGAAAAAATACATATTGTCTGAATACACATTTTGTCTGCGACATCCTTTTTTTTTTCTTGATTTTTTTTAATAATCCTTAATGTTTATTTTTTTTTCCAGTTCAATAGACAGTCACAGATACCATAAAGATAGTCATAAATCTAGAGTGCAGTGCACAGAGTGTGAAAAAACTTTCAGCCATAGAGCGGGCCTTGTCAACCATAGACTGTGAGTATTACATACATCCATCGATTCATTCATTCAAACATCCAACAATTCATTCAAACATCCAACCATTCATTCAAACATCCAACCATTCATTCAAACATCCAACCATTCATTCAAACATCCATCCATTCATTCAAACATACATCCATTCTGATGAAGTATC
>QDHC01000411.1:53115-67462 GCA_013186455.1 Papilio dardanus tibullus | reverse complement strand
ATTAACTTCGTATCTGACAGTGATTAAAAAGGATTTTAAGATCCCAGAGAAAAGAGGTCGATGTTCAAATAAAAATCCATCTTTATAAAAAAATGGTTTTGTTTTTCATCCACCTACAATACTATTGAAGAAGTAAATTAATATAAATATAAACAAATGAAACTTGTAGAACAAAAAAATATTGAGAAAATTAAAAAAAACAAATGTATATAACAAATAAAATAAAAAAAATCAATAAAAAGAGTTGTAGCTACTGGAGCTAAAAAAACAATACAGGGTGAACTTATTTTCAAAAATTTAGAAACTGCTATTTTTCTAAAAACTATTAGACATTGATTCTTTTTATATTTTTCTGGTGTCTCTTAAGATTTGCTCTATCACCTGAGTCAGTTTTGGCGTCGATTTTACACCCTGTATAATAGAAAAATAGAAAATTGTATTAATACTGTTTCGACTATGAAAATCGTATTTAAATAAATTTAGATCTGTTTACGGTTGACTTATCCTCATGTATATCCCGTGAAGCCTATCTGAAACAAGCCTCAGGCATTACTTTCTTCACAAAGCCTTGTTCAGGTCACGAGCTTTAAGTGGATGAAACAAAGGCCCCAACAGACTGTCTTCAAAAATATTCCCTAAAGTAGATACTGTACTGTTTTTTTATTGTTGTTTATTTATATTGTACTTTGAACTTCTTTTAATAATCAAGACAAATAAATAGCTATGTTTTTAAATATTAATATTGTAAACTAAATTAAACATTTCAAAAAATAAATAACAACTATATTATCGTCACATTTAAAATTAAATAATGAAATAAAACGAATTTAAGTGCGTAAATGCAAAATTTTTATCTTCCACAAAAAAATACGCTTCGAATTAAAAATAAAAACGAGTCACATGTCGTAAATATGAAAGCAATTTTTAACAGTTTATAATTCTACTTTATATCAAAGTGAGCGTGAAATTGTTAAAATAAATAAAATGTTGATAAAAATTTTGGGAATGCTATCTGTATGTAAAAGGATGTTTTTATTAAGAATTCATGGCTTCGGAATGGAATCGGAACGTACCGAACTCGGGACTTTTCTAATATATTGACGGTTATTTATATTTTATTCAAATACAAAAATTTTAGGCGGCTGTAAAAATCCTAGTTTACTCCACCTTGTCGAATGTAAGCTTACAATAATATTGAAGATTTGTCGCAACGAACAGTGTACTTACTTGGAAAGAAAGATTTTTTCTTTTTTGTTTTACAGCTTTGTGATCCTTTTCTTATTGGGACATGATGGGAAAGGGAAGTGGATTTGGCGGGGAAGGGACGTATAAGAAGAGGAATCATTCTCTTGTTGTGCGTCTCCTCCTCTGTAGATTATGGGTAGGCAACACATCTGCAATTGCAGAAGTCTATGGACAGCTGTCGCTTCGCTATTTCAGCGAATCAAGGAGGCTGCTTGCTCTTTATGATATAAAAAAGGTAATTCAGATTATTATTATTAAGGTGGTTACCATGTATTTTTTAAATTAATACTTAAAATATCAAAGAACATTTTCATATATTTTTACAAAAACAGGTCATCATCATTATCATCAGCCTTTTTCTGCCCACTTCTAGACATAGACCTTTCCCAATGCCTTCCACAAAATGCGGTCCTCCGCCTTCCGCATCCAACGACTTCCCGCTGTGCGCACTAAAACAGGTCGGCAAGCCGCATTTCAATTTGAAAAAAATAAACTTTTTTAATTTAAAACATTCGTATGTGCAGCATAACAATTAGGTGAAGTCAAACTAGGCGATGCGGCTCGTGTTGACTAACGCAACCAAGTTAACAACTTTTTATTAATGAACTTTTGGATGGATTCAACGTTTTCATCTAGTTCCGCTTTACTATTTATTACAAACCAGTGGCCCACTACTAGTGAGACGTGCCCCTGATTTTATTTAATGTTCTGCTAAGATCAGTATAGCGCTCCAGTCCTTGGGGTATATTATTGCTCAACTACCACTACACCACGTATATAATCGTATCTTTTACAAAGTGAGCCTGTTGACGGACGGAGCACTGTCAAAATATATTTTGTATGGATCGAAGATAGAGAAAGGCATAGAAAGGGGTATAGCATTTACGGTTGAGGGACAAAAAATGCCTTAAACTACATCATAGCTATGTCGTGTGTGCATCACTTTGCACTAACGTATATTTCGTATAAATGTGTCTCAGTCGCTGTCAGTATGACATTTGTCATGTCTCATCTGCTTCTTTTAATCTATGATATGGACACACTGACGTAGCACGTCCTGCCGAGACTCGGTGTAGTGGTGAGTCATAATAAAATCGTTCTAGCTTATATTATTTCTATTTAATAATTGGGTTGAATCCTAAAATAGAACAACATCTATCAATTGAAATATCGAGAATTAATTTCGAATTAACATTTCAATTAAATGAATTTAGATATCTCCTTTTTGATCTCTAAGTACGTGCGTCAATAAACAGGAGTTACGCTTCAATTAACTACGATAAAGACAACATATTGAACGTTGATTGCTTTATTAATATGAATTTATTAGAATGTTAATGTAATTAAGGGAGATATTCAAGCGAGGAAATACAAAGTTAACATAATCACTCGGAATCGAGTTTACTTAATCAAAATTTACCCAAAAAAAGTTTTGGCTCCCAGCATTTCTTTTTCATTTATTTTTAAGCAGTAAATGTGTTAAGTTGGTCCAGGTTTATACCAGGCTTATACCTTGGCAGCTGACACAGCCGGGGCTAGGTTCGTAAACGAGAGGTAAAAAAAAAGCTTTTACCATAATGGAGCCACTGACAGTTATATTTCAAATTAGTGGATTAGGTGTAAGTGTGAATGATAGGATTAGGAATAGTGTTGTAAGGGAAGAATGTGGTTTGGAACAAGATGTATGTAGAATTGATAAAGGTATGCTTATATTGTTACGGTTATTGTTTTTTATAGAGGGAAAAATGCCTTAAGGCACCATATAACATGGGAGCTACACGTCCGGTGTGTCGGGCTCAGGCTCATTGGTGTTCATCTATCCTAACATGATGGTTACGGTTATGCATGCGTAAATGTATGAATATAGAAGAAGCGAGAGAGGTGTGTCAGCATCGAGCCAAATGTTCCTTGTCTCTGACTACACCTCTGGGTTAAGGGCGTTAGATATGCTGTTGTTGTTGATTTAGTGGATTCTACGTTTTTTTCGTACAATTTACTAAGAAATTGTGTAAAATATTTTAATAGAGAAATAATGTTAATAATCTAATATCAAACAAGAGAATAAAAGTAGGATAAAATGTAAACTCTTGATAAGACAACGCTTTTTAGGAGAAAATTGTTAATTAAATATGTAATAGCGACTTAAATAAGAACGCGCTTAAACTCAAAATTCCTTTTCAAGTCTGTTAGATTGTAAGAGACGCTTATTTTATTCGTTTCAGTATTCTGCTGTTAGATTCTTTGTTAAATTAAAAGCTATATTCTATGTAGTTTTAAACAATCTGGGGGACTACCCAAAGTACTTTTCGATCGTTGATATCGCTGATGGAATCGACATAAATGTATGAAACTGATGTTGACATTCGATAAGTCATGTGCTTGTCACGTGTGAGATATTACTCGTCATTGTCAGCTCATTTTGATGTTCGGTATCAAATCGCTTTGTACCGCATGTATTTTGGATAATTCTCCTGTTCGATATTCTTCTTCTTCTTTAATTTAAGGTTTTTGACCTTGACGGTGGAGTTCTTTCCAATCCTCTCTTTCCTGTGCCAAGATCTTGATCTTTTCATACGACACGACGCCCACTTTCTTTTTTATTTGATCTATATAACTTCCCCTCGGTCTTCCTCTCTTTCTCTTTCCTTCTATTTTGCCTTCTATTATTGCGGTTATCAGGTCGTCGTGTCAGATGCCCCAACATCTTTCCTCTTCTATCCTCTATTGCGTTTAATATATTCTGTTCGATATAGCGATCTATAAATCTTCATGTGAAAATATAGAACGAAACAACTGTAAAAGTTTATTGTTAGCGGGGCAAATATTCCGATATTGTCTGCCCTGTGCTGTTTATGCCATTTGTCTATTTATTGTTAGGCGTTTGGAGTGTTGCCAGTGAATTGCAATTTAAGCGGGAATAGCAGAAATGAAGATTGATGCAATTTCTTACTTATATCCTGAAATATAACATCGAATTGCTTAACATTTTATTTATTGGATTCGAATAAAGATATTAGAAGAAGTGATTTTTATTAAAAATATAACAGTTGACAAAAGTCGTCGTACTGAGAAGTAAGATATTAAATATTTTCTCTCCTAATTATGTTAATATTATATCATTCCGCTAAAACTCACGTATACAGTTCCGGTAACATCTTCGGAAGATGGACTCTTGCAGAGTCCGAAACTAGTCGATACCGTTACCGGAATATACGTGAGATTTAGCCGCATTAAATAATATTAGATAATGTCTCACGAAAGTTTTAGCAATTTAATTAATGTTAATTGTATTTGTTTGTCATTTTAATCATTTTTTTAATTAATATTTTAAATTATTTTATTGGAATAAATTAATAGTTTCGTATTTGCGTGTCATGACTCGTGGTACAATCGTGAAAATTCTGTTGAAACATCAGAGAATGCACTTTCAATTTAATATCGTGTTTACTTTGAACTTTTACATAGCTGCGAGTTAACATCGGGTTCGTAGAACCAATAAAATGTTCTGAGTTTTATCAATAACTGTACATATTCCCGGTAAAACAACGAAGATATAATTAAATTCGAACAGTAGCGTTTTTTTAATGATAAAGTGACAAAAGAGCAAGCGGCTACCTGGATTTGCTGAAATAGCGAAGTGGCCACTGCCCATAGACATCTGCAATTGCAGATTCGTTGCCTACCCTTAATCTACGGAGGAGGAGACGCACAGCAAGAGTATACTACCTCTTCCTATACGTCCTCTCCCCCGCTATATCCCCTTCCCCTTCCCATCATTTCCATATAAGAAAACGATAGGAAGGGAAAGTAGACTAAAATTAGTCCTCTGGCACCACACTCATCAGACGAAACACAAAATTGCTTCCATTTGACGCCTGCTTTCTGTGTGGTCGTGGTATTTCACCGGGCGAGTCTGCCAATTCGTGCGAAAATGTTGAAGCGGGCTCTACCATCGTTAAAAAGCATGTCTTATCTTATCTTATCTGGGAATAAATAAGGTTAATATTATAAATTCAAAAGTTACAATGGATGGATAGATGTTTTTGTGAAGATCTCTGAAACGACTATACGGATCTCGATGAAATTTTGCACAATTCAAGTAACACAAGAGACTACTTATTATGTAGACGAACTCGTGACCGACCACTAGTGTCTTATAATAATACTAATTTAGCTTTTTATAAACCCAATGGTAATACTTTTGATTGATCGACAATTAATTGCTATTAGCGTAACATATATAGTGCATGTTTTCCCCTTTAATTAATATTTAGTTTTAATTTAAATTCAAACTTTCTTTACTATTGTTTAATATTACTCATAATTTGCCGTCTAACAATGTTTCTTGTGTAAGTGTCAGAGCTGGATCCTCGCGATACAGGCGGCTTGTGCGAGGTTCCTGGATCAATTTGTTCTAGGTGTTTCATATCACAATGAGTCATTTTTCATCTTTTCGTCATCTTTTTGATCAACAGATTTCTAAAATCGGTTTCAAAATTAACACTTAAAAATGAATTGAAAATCACGTTCGGTATCACACGTGACAAGCACATGACTTATTTGTCATTGTCGGTTTCATACATTAACGTCGATTCCATCAGCGATGTCGACAATCGAAAGATACTTTGGTTCCCCAGGATTTTATACTCCACGTTATTCAATCCTTCGTCATCTCAGTCGTCACATCCTTGTTTATCATATCAATTTTCGCGCAATCCATCTCTTTCTAAGCCTAACTCACCTTTTTCATGTGAATATTTATATTACAATCCTTCTTCATTCTATATGATATGAGCCTTAGTAGATATAGGTTACTCGAGCTGGAAGGCATTTCATGAATTTTAAAGAGCTATTGAGGTGCATTGACTAAAGGATATTACATGTGATGAATTTTAACGGTAAAGGCCTTTTACCATACGTTAGCTTTTCGTGACGGAAATTTAACAAGAAATTATCTACGTATTGCTTGCTAAATTTCTCTAAATTAATAACTGTACAGTTTTTTTTAATTTAATATACATAAAACGCGAATATAAAGGGTTCAGATAAAACAAACGCATTTCCATGTACCTGTTCAGACGGAGTCGCTTTTAAATCACAATCCCGCAGCATTGCATTTTGAGAGCTGGTCGAACGAATTAAGGTTGATTTTACAAAGTTCGTAATGATGACAGCGTTTAAAAAGCAACAACACCGACGTTGAAAAAGCGTCCGTCTGAATGTCGGCTTATAGTTCTATTTACAAACACTTTTTTAATCGCATTCTTATTACTTCTATTATGATAAATTGTAATTATTATTAGATATTTGTATTTTTACATTATAAAAAAATACTCAGTAACATCGTTATATCAAAAATGTAATAATCTAGAAACGTTTGAAACCATTTATAAAGGCACAAGCAATAACTTGGACAGTCAATCAAGTGAAACATTTCGTTCTGCACTGTATTACGATCGGATTCAATTTTGATTTAACGTCACTGAAGTCGACTGGTGACAAGGGATTTATTCACTCTTACCACCGTATAGGTATGGACGTGCTATGAACAGGGAGAAGAAAATGTAAAAAAAAATGAGTTTGATGCATACATTTTAAAGAACATATCGAAATAGACCAAGAAATATTTATTTTAAATAAAACATCTATAACATAGGCTATATTATTTAATTTCGCGCATGCGAAGTCGCACACAACAGCTAGTATTCTATAATATTGCTAGTTCAGATAGGACTCTATACTGCAGAAGATTTTCTTTAACAATCAAATCAAATTAATCAATTATTATTATTTTTTATTACTATTCAAGTATTCGTATTTGTATTTATTCTTCGAAAGCATATTTTCCATTTTTTTTAACATAAATATGTTGTATAACTAAAATGTCGTAGTCTTGTTAGAAATGTTGACTTCTTACAAAACCTTGTATCTCGAATACTTCCTCGAACGTTAACAAATTATCTCAACAAACTTGTGAACGTCAAAGCGGTCGCTTTCTGCTTGTCTGAGTAATTGTTGAACTTTGTGCATCCGCTCTAAGTTGTTGCAGACTTTACTGGATTATGCACAAACAGTAGGCATTTTGGTATTTCAAATGGAACTTGAAACTCTTTCGTTTAAACAAGCCAGTTGCAACTGGCCGGTAAGAATCGCTTTTGTAAAGAGAAATAAAAATATTCTATTCTTAATTTTGTATTCGAAATTCAAACCGCTACGAAATCTATATGATTTCGGACAGCTTTCAACTGTTTTTTAAATTATAGTAAATAATTAATTTTGAATAACATTTTTCTTCTTCTTTTAGCTCGACAGCCCTTTGTGGGCCTTGGCTTGGTCCAGCAGCTGTTTCCATTTTGGTCTCTCACTGGCCGCGGTCCTTCAATAAATTGACATAGTAAGTTTTTGGCGTCTCGGTTTACGCCGTCAATCCGCCGGAGTTTCAATAACATTATGCAGTTCTTTCGTGTAATATTATAAGAGAAGATATAAAACTATGTGCTTTATTATGCGCAAATCTAATACCTCAGATCTTCCTACTTACTGCAACGCGTGTAACGTAAGATTGATCAAAGAGGTTTGTCTGTAAGCGTGTGTAATGCTTTGTATGACGTCACTATGTACTGGCTTGTTACTCGTGTGGGTATATATTCGATTCATGACATCAGCAGAGCTTCTTGGTATGAACGTGTGTATGTGCTATGTGAGCTTAGAATGTCAATTGACTTTATAACTAGTTCACGACGTTGCTTGGAAGAATATTATTAGGCACATCTGTAGTAATAATAATTATTTACTTTATAACAAAAGTTAGTCTAGTCCTAGGACGAACTAAAAATGACAGTTTTTAGTTAATTGGTACGTTGTAATGTGTTTTGAATGCATAATTTTAAAGGCATTATTTTTTTTAAATTAGCTACGTTTAACTAATTTAAGACATAAACCCCCTTATTACGAACCAAGTACCAAACGTAGAAAGTACAACAGCAATAACGCTGATTCTCGTTTCGGATTAAAGCGGGAAGATGTTTTCTTTCAGGAGCAGCGGTATGTTAATTTAACAGAAAACTTATAATTAAATATGTACTCAGAAATTGACGAGAGTCTTTTGAAAGGCTTTAGGGTTTAAAGTCGATATTTGCTTGCCTCTGAAAGGCGAAGCTGTAATAATCTCGTTTCAAAGTAAATCAAATTAATTTTCATATGTAAATAAAACGGTTATCAAGTCGGTAAATATTATTTGTAATAACTTCAAAATGTTTTTCTCTACAATATATTTTCAATTTTCTTTGATATCAAAAAGTGGCAAACAAGCTATGACCACCTGGAATCGCTGAAATAGCGAAACGACCGCTGCCCATAGACATCTGCAATAAAAAAATAAACCTTTTTTGTTTATTACACTATTTTATTTAGATAGAAAAATAACAGAAGATTTTAATCCAAATTTTAATGTAATAATATTCAGTTAATAATAATTAAATATTCAAGTGATAGTAATGTAAAATTATGGGTTTAATATTTGACTGAATCAGTGAAGAGCAGTCGCTCGAAAAGAGGAAATTCGACGAAATGAAAATTTATTAAAGGGTCACGTTAATGTTGGCGGTAACTAATAATGTGGCGGAAATTTAACATTTAATTTGTGGATTTTTTAATCTAATATCAATTTAATACAAATATTAGCTGTTGTTCGCTACTTCGTCTGGCGGGATTGTTAAATATAGCCTATGTTACTCGGGGATAATGTAGCTTTCTAATGGTGAAAGAATTTTTGAAATCGGCCCAGTAGTTTTTGAGTTATTTCAATACATATAAAAATATAAATCTTTCCTCTTTGTAATATTAGTATAGATGTACATATTCTTGAAGTAAGTAGTGTAGTTCAAGCCATGTTGGTATGATGGGTTCGATTTATCCGCAACTCCAAATCAAGCGCGTATTTTCCGTGATTTTACACATATCTTTGAATTTTAATATTCTAACACCGAAGTCTATACTTCACACTTACTTTATACTTAAGTAAATAGGGACCAACCCGCATTGGCCCAGCGTGGTTGGCTATTGCCTAGTCACCCCTTAGTGGGTAGGCTCCGCTCCCCTCGGTGGGGATGTATAGTGAGCTGATGATGGTGGAAATAGGGGTATATTCAGAGATAGTTTTGTTCAACAAACGTCATCAAAACTATGCTGACGTCATACATAAGATCACTTCCAATACATTAATTTCCACCTGCGCCATCTTTAGTGCAACTTAAACTTAATTGCATATATAAATCAAAAGCAGACGAAAGCTTAATTTCCCACGAGACTTTATTCTTATATCTTCAGACGGTAAATCTCTTGGCGAACAAAAATGACTAATTGTTTTTTCTTCATACAATTTTATCGCGTCTCTTTGTTTTCTGAATGCAATGAACTTTACTTGGCTTTTAATTTTTGTTTTTAAAAAAACAGACTTGTTCTTTACAACTTTGAATAATGCACGAGCGATTTATTTTAGTTTAAGCTATGAAAAATCTTTAACGAGTCACCCTTACCTTACTAACAAATAAGTAGGTAATATACTCGTAGTAGAAAATTCGGCCTATAATAACCATCGTAAACTAATTTTTATCTTCCTAGTTCTTATTAAACTAATGTTATAAAGAGGAAAACTTTTTATTTTTGTATTTTTATGTATTAAAATAATTGAAGAAGTACTGGGCCGATTTTAATTCTTTTTTTCATTAGAAAGCTAGATAATATCCGGTAACGCAGGCTATATTTTTTAATTCGCGCACGAAGTCGTGAACACCAGCTAGTATTATATAATTATAATTTATTTAAGACGGATGGTAGATGGAATTGAATTATAAATTCCGCATAGTCTATATTTGTCACTAGGCGCTGATTAACTAGCTGCTAATTGAGTAACGAACTCTCCAAGACTCGTTAAATAGACGACCCAACTAACTAGAGCCCGATGGTCCAAGTTAGAAGATTGTAGCGATTTTTCAAGTAACACCATATCAATATTTTGATTCTGATAATTTAGCTTTTATCGTCTTTTTGACACATCATTGAAAACATCAGTTTTAGTACTTTATAATCATTGACATACATAGCTCGATTTTAAGACATGTACTTGGACCAAGAATCTGGTAATACACAAATGCAAAATGTACCGAAACCAAAGCGAGGCGTAATGTGTAAAACATAAAAGCAACGCAAAATCTTAGAGAACAAAGTTTTCTCCATGTTAGATTTAGTATGATTCAGTTAATCTAGCTAAATGGTTAACTAAAAGGGAACAAATCAAGCTATTTTCATGGGTGTATTTTGCTAAGACTTTTGAACGCGTCTGCTTGTTACTTAAACTAGAAGACATCTAAGTGAATAGTTGCCAGTAGTACTGCTGTGCAAATTCGTTACCACGGCCATTCTTGTTAAATATAACAAGCTAATAATTTGATTAGCACCCCTCAAACTACGGCTGTGGATTACTAATTTATCACTCAACTTGTCAACTTTATATTACTCTGGATTCTACGATTCGGAGTTACTTTGTACATTTTTGACATAAGCACTATAAGACACCAGATGAAACCAAAATAAAAAGCTTAATTACTCCCTTAGTAAGTAGCAGTTCGACCCATGATTAGCACTATTTTCCGCAACTCCACGACTAGCGCGTATTTTGCTTGATTTCACACATATCTTTGAATTTCTTCGCCGGTGTGTGCAGGTTGGATCACGATGTTTTCCTTCACCGTAAGAGCGTCGGGTAAATATGTAATAATTACTCCCTTATAGATTTCTGACATTAAATTATTACTTAAGCCTTGTTCACACCAGGATAGTATTTTAGTTGAGTAGCAAGTAGCATTTATCTGATCAAAGGATTTACTACTGTTCGGACTCGTTTAAGCCTAAACCTAAGCACTAGGGTAGTAATTTAGTATCTAAACGTGTCCGAACAGCAACATTTTAATAGAATAGATTAGTAAATCCTTTGTTCGGATTCTTTTACTTGCTACTTGACTAAAATACTATCCTAGTGCGTACAAGGCTTAAAAGACACTCTGAGTGTGATAGTGAGATTTAATGAACATTGATTTAATACTCAATTTGGGTTTTTCATAACATTTGGTAGTTAACTTTCAACGTAGATATATTTTAGACAATAACTGTGTCGACTTGGAAAATAACCTAACCTAACTTTTACTATAAGAGTTAGGTTAGTTTATTTTCCAAGTCGAAAACGATATGAATTTATTTTTATTGCTTAGGAATATATTTGATACAGTACGTCAAAGCATGGCTATTAAATGCGCCATTCAATTCCATTAATTTTAAAGTTTTATACTTTACCCCGTATTTCCTGCGGTATTGTTTGCTTTATTGCTCTATTTTTCCAACAAAGCATTGGATTTCAGCCAATGAATTCTTTTAAATATAACTTTAACTGTGTCAATCCCGCTATATTAAAACATATGTAAATTATGGTAATTCACGAATGTCGACTTTTTTATAACTCTTATTTAATAGTAATAAAAATGCGAAAATTAAGATGGATAAATGTTTTTAGAAGGTAATTCCCGAACTGCTCAACGGATCTTGAAAATTGGCACAGATATGGAGCATAGTCTAAAAGACTACATACAAGTAATTATGTTTTTTTTAATTCCACGCGAATAGAGTCGCTTGTCACTACCATTTAATCTATACTAATATTATAAAGAGAGAAACTTTGTATTTTTGTTTGTATTGAAATAACTCAAGAACTACTGGGCCGATTTCAAAAATTCTTTCACCATTACAAAGCTACATTATCTCCGAGTAAAATAGGGTATATTAATTAATTTCACGCGGATGAAGTCGCGAGCAACAGCTAGTAGTGTCTTAAAGCGAGTGAACATTTGCGTAAAATATTTTGTAGAAATTGCTAGTTATTTTTAACATTAATAATATTTATGATTTTCGTTACCTTTTGAAACATAAAACATTTTGTGAACATGTTTTTATTCATACTTTACCATTAATATCCGATATCGAGTATTTATGGGTAATATTTCAACAAGGTGGGTTCGACGTTTTATTTACGCACGTCGAAAGATACCTTCATAGCGGCAACTAAATTTTATTGCTATTTTATTTCTACATGTTTAAGTACTTACCTTTTCATGGTCGTAAAGAGAACTTTTTATACGACATAAATACGAAATGTAAAGAACACGTGACATCTACATTTATTAACACGGGATACTTACTTAATAATAAACTACGTACAAACCGCAGCATATCATTTAATGACTCGCAGGATGTCCCCGACTCGCAGGAATTGGGGTTAAAACTAGTTACATACAACATTAGTCAATTGAGCGTCTTTTAAGCGTGCAAAAGTCACCTGCAGGATAAGGGGACTACATGGTAAAAATTTATATCTTCAAATGAAGCGATTCATATAATAATGATAGAAGTTCGTTTGATCATATATTAACACGGGATACTTACTTCATAATAATAAACTACGTATAAACCGCACCATATCATTTAATTTGTCTACCCAGAAACATTTAATAGTAATAGTAGTAGTATGTAGTTCGACCCATGATGGGCTCAATTTTCCGCAACTCCACGACTAGCGCGTATTTTGCGTGACTTCACACATATCTTTGAATTTCTTCGCCGATATGTGCAGACATCACGATGTTTTCCTTCACCGTAAGAGGGTCGAACATTTAATAATAATAATAGAGATGGTATTTTTAATTTTCAATACTATTCACTTAGAATTGTTTATTTTATAAGACTATTTATATTTATCTCATCTCAAATTACTTACTCAGTTTACGTTTGAGAAAAATAAAAATCAACTTAATCAATTGGAAACCAGATCTGTAAATAACGGAGCGAACGCAAAGCGACGAACACAAACAGAATTAGTTGAACAAACTGAAGGCAGGCTAGTTCATTAGGCGTGGTTTATGCAAATGTACGCTTATTTTAACCACATTCAATGCTCAATACAACAAACGTAAAAAAAAACATTTATTTCAGTAATATCAAATGAGGGGGCTACCCAAACTACACTACGAAGCAATTGACGTTCGATATCTCACATGTGACAATCATGACTTCTCGAATGTCAATGTCAGTTTCGCACAGTTTTGTCGATGACATCAGCGATATCGCCAATCGAAAAGTACTTTGGGTAGTCCCCAGAATAAAACGATGTGTTTTGTTTCATAAATAACCTATTTTAGAAAATTAGTATAAACTACCTATAAGTTATACGTCTCGCCGCAAGGGAACAGAGTCTACACGTTAACAACGGAAGTATAATGGCCGAAAAATGACAAAATAAAAAGCAAAGTAGGTAAGGAGAGTCAAATCTATTGTTAAGAAATTAATTAAACTAAAGTTAAGAAACTTTCTTCCTCAAAATGACGTTAATTCAATCCGTAATGCAATGAATATGCCAATATCAAACATATGACATAGTTTACCAAACAGTAGTTCTCAGAATTGTATCTTAGAGCTAAAGTTTTAAACATTAAAATCGAGAAGCTAAAACCAAATTAGTACTTGACAGCAAATATGAGAGATTCTGAATTATTAATTTGCTAAATCTCGCTCCCCGAGTCGAGAATATTTGCTTTTCCATTTCATCTCTGGTAATAGAGGCATAGATTGAATGAAATCTTTCTCTTCATCAAATTATTCGTAACTTAATAAGGTATATTTTTAAGACATATATCTATTGTGCTAAGTAGAGTTACCTTTGGCATATTTTATGAGTAAAAGTTATACTCGTATTTTATAACGTTATGATGTTATGGGAGGATTTTTTTAAAGAATGTCTTTTCAAGTTCAGTTTCAATCTTCGAGAATGTCTCACTGCAAATAATGTTGGAAATACTCTTTAGTTTATTTCATTTTTTCTTTTTTTTTTTAATCAATAATTCTATGTCACATTTATGCTTTTATTATTCCTATGTAAAACTTCAAATTATAAACAATTCAACAATTTTCAGTTTACTTTTATTAGACAAAATCTTCATAAAAATTACAACACGTTATCAGCACGAAAGAAGATCAAAAGAAATTGTAATGAAAATTA